>NW_023608565.1:0-30846 GCF_013339725.1 Rhipicephalus microplus | reverse complement strand
GGTTTGAACGCGTAGCTGTTGGTCAAGAGCTGCCGGAGAAGAAGTAGGTTACAGCAGTAAGCCTATGTCTCATTGGGGAAGCCTTGAAGGTCTTCTGTCGTCTCTCGCCACACGAGTCAATGGATTGCTAGAGCACGAAAACGGCCTTGCTTGAGAGGTTTCATTTCACAGTCAAAGGCTACGGTGAAATGTTTCGACAAAGCAAGCCAGAAGATGGTGGAACTGCTAAACAGTTCGCAATGAGCTCACAGAGCACCTTGGATAAATGCCCGGAAATGTTAAAAACGGACAACGACATTGAATCCATGCGCAACTTCATAATAGCAGAGTAGTTTATGAATAACTGTCATGACCACTTGGCTAAGTTCCTGAGGGAGCAGAAGTGCAAGACAATTCGTGAAATGGCAGAAGCGGCCGATACGTTTATGGATGCCCAACGCCAAAAAAAGTTGTTGCTATTTCGTCCCTGGTCAGTAAACAATACTTCCAAGGAGGACCTGGGGGGCCGTTTTACCCAGCCGCAACTTCAGTATTTCCTCTGTGATCGACCTGGACACAGAGCTACTGATTATCGCATGAAACCCAAGCGTGTCTTCTTTGGGTATAGTCGGAAGTCAGGTCATGATGCAGAAGAATGCCCAAACACTGGTGGGTCAAGGCCTATGACATATTGCATCGTATCAGCAGACCAGAAGTTGCACTCACCCGATCGTGCAGATGACTTGAACCCAGATGAACGCAATTATTATGTAGCCAATGCGTTCAGAACGCGCTCTACCACGGCTACACGAAATTTGCTGGTATTACAGGGATAGGAGTTTGGCCACACTGTTTCAGTCTCGCGGGACACAGGAAGCAACGCGTTCGTTGGGCGCCGTTCCCTTGTTTAAGAAAATGCGCTGAGGGGTAACACCACTACTATTTTATTGGCTCAAGGTAGCTGTGTTAAAGAGCCGGAAGCAGGAGTACAGATTCTGTTGCTCTATTTTATACAGGGAATGCAAAAATCAGATGTACGACTTGACCGCTCTACGATGTCATCGTAGGAAATGTTTCCGGTGCTCGTGACACAAATTACCTTTACTCAAAGTGGACGAAGTCAGTGAGCTAGAAGCCAGCGTACATTGAGACCATAAGTCTCAAGACAAACTCAAGAATGAATGTGGAGCAGAGATCATCGTCACGGTCGGTGTTTCAAACAAAGGACGTCGCCGTAACCTGAAGACAAGCAAGTTGGGAAGCATAAAGATAAATGAAGAGACTTTCAGCAAAAACACGAGGAAAACGTAAAATACGAGCAGGCCACCTATGAACGTTTCTTTCACCTGAACGGATATCTTTATCAGACTTTGAAGTTAGCACACAAAACTTGTCTTGACCTCAGAACGCGCAAAAGTTTTGTGCTCGAATATTTTGAATGTGACAGCTTCAACCGTGTCGCGAGTCGGGCTACTTCAGTCCTCTTCATGCCGAAGTACAACCCGGCAGAACCCTTCGTCCATATAATGTCAGTCAGGATGTAAAAGGTGAGACATCAGCACAACGACTACCCCTTTCGCATCTGCCACGTGGAAGATATAAGTTAAGGGAGCAACGTCATACGGCGTTGCGTATAGGAGCATGTTGCAGATGTATGCGCTAATGGTAGAGCGGAGATTATGGGCCTCTTAGAGGTTGCGGTTTTAAGTAGACAGATCTTGTTTTATATAGGGCAATCATTTCTGGACAACGTTTTGTCGCAACTTTTGTCTCCCGCGCAATTCAGGCAGCTTTTTTTGTAAAGAAACTTACGAAAGGGCGCGGGGTGTGGCTTTTGTGATGTTGTGCGCAGTTCTTTCCTGTGGTGCATGGTGATTGCGGTTTCTTTTTGTGAGGTGCGTCGATGAAATAACGTGAAGACAGGCTGGAAGACAATAGCGCGATCAGGTAGCCAAGCCAGACAGGGAACAAGAGAAGTGGAGAAAGAAGATGTGGGTTGGAGAACGTATTCCAGTTGTTCAGGATGTGAGTGTCTACATTTATGCAGATGATATTGCGTTCTTCACTGCAGAGAGCGACATTTACTCGCTACATCAGAAATTACAAAGATATAATAATACTCTAGAAATTTGTTTGGAATCCGTTTCATTTTCATTGAACATCAGTAAAAGTGCGCTCTTGGTGTTTTCTATAGCAAATACAGTTTCAATTTCTGCATTATATAATCGGGAACCCATTCCACAAGTAGATTCAGTCAAGTACTTGGGAATGATTTTTAATGAAAAGCTAAATTGGAGCCAACACATACAATATATAACAGCAAAGGCATAACAGGCGTTCGGTTTATTACGCAGGTTAAGCAACAAAAAATACAGGCTGCGCAGAGACACGATGTTATTATTATATAAAATGTATGTGCGGCCAATACTGGAATTTGGGTGTGTATTATTCTCGGGGTCCACTGGTTATAAAATTAAACCGCTAGTATGGTTAGAGCTGAAATCCCTGCGAATAGTCCTGGGACTTCCCAGGTTCGCGGTGAATAATGTATTGTACCAAGAAGCGTGATTGCCAACACTCCTCTGTCAATACCGCATTCTAACGGTTCAAACCTTCTTAAAGCTCTACAGTTTACCGGCGTGAAGATCAGAGTACGCATTTATCAGCGACCCTTACTCTTTCTTTCTTGCACATTGGCCTCGATTTGATACCCCTGAGATAATTTTTATTAAAAAGAAACTGAACTGCATGAATGTAGGCATTAGCACAGCAATTGAAACTAAACCCTCAACCCTCAATATTACAATATAGTATGGTGAAATTTTCTCTCCCCCCCCCCCACAAGCCAAGTCGCAACCTCTTTGATTTTTGACCACTACAATAAAAGATTACTTGGTACATGCAGTAACCAAGATTGTAATAGGTACAGATGCTTCTGTTAACAATGAAAATGTGGGCGTAGGAATTGCGTCAGATTTCCTCGGCTGGTCTTTTTCAGTGAGGCTTCCAGATTTCACACCTATATTTGAAGCGAGCTAGTAGCTATTATTTTGGCTCTTCGAAAAATTTCTACGACAGAGACCAGTGCAGTCATCCTAACAGACTCACTTTCGGTGTGTGCAGCTCTGACAACCTCAGAGAAATCTCGCGCCCCAGCAGCGTTCAACACATCAGCACCGCCGCATTTAAAACTCCTGAAATTAGTTTGGGTCCCAGGTCACGGCGGATTGCAATTAAATGAATTGGCAGATGCTTTGGCACGAGCATCACTTGATGGACCAGCAATTTCAGTACTTCCCGAGTTACAATATTTGTGAGGAGTTAGATATAGGCAATTCGCTATTTTTACAGATAGTTTAGAAAATATCACAAAATGGACAGATTTTTAGCACCTAAATTTTCTATGGAAAGCCAAGTGGAGTCCGTCAAAAAAACTTGAAATTTTAATCTCCAGATTTCGGTGCCGTGTCCCCCTAATAAATTTTTATTTACACTGAGGTGGTCTGACACTTTCCACCCTTTGTCCGTTTTGCGAAGAATCAGAAACTACTGAAGATTATTTTGGCTCATGTCGGAACTATGCAGTAATTAGAAAGAGACTTCTAGTTATTCCATTTGCGAAGCTAGGTTTAAATTTAACCACAGAAAATGTTCTAAATATTGGTGACTTTGTTTTGGGAAATTGCCCCAGTGATGCATTCGATGCGGGTGCGTAGTTTTATTCAAGACTTTACACGTTTTTCAACATAAAGTCCATGTTAACAGATACTAAAAAAATAGCAGGTCGAGAAGTATTTTCAAATCTGGATAAATCCGTGACATACCAAATTATTGGGTTTGGCAAAACCAGCTGTCTGGTCTGCTCCCAAAATCAAGGTATTGCTGTTAGTGTCTACTTTCTTGTTGATTTTGTTTCACTATCTGAATGTATGTTTTTTTTCCTTTATATTATACTGGCCTCATTCCACAACTCCCCCCTTTTTTGTATGCAATAGTGGAGTTATCGTCCATATGAGGCTATATGTTCGCTTGACCAATACCACAGAGTGGGTATGAGCCATGGATTGAAGGCTACAAACAAACAAACAAACGTGATGGAGAAGCAGTCGCAGGTCGATCTGCCCATCAGGTCATGGTCTCGAAGCAGGCTGCCGCTTACTGTCAGCGCGTGAGTCGTTTGCCCCAACTGGTGTTCCTGTAGCCAGAGCCGGTCCCGTGTGATGAGACCCGGGTGCATTCAAGACTCGGGCCTACCAGTGGCCCCGAGAATAGTTCCTTCCATGACATTAATTCTGTCGGGTTTCAACTATACCTGGGCTGTCTCTGCTGTCGGCGTGAAACTCCACGCAGTTTTGCAACGTTTCACCAGCTAGTCCGTGGTGAAACCTTGCAAAACTTGTTTGGTGTAGTGGGGAACTACGTTTAGTGACTTGAGAACGGTGTTTGTTACTGTAACCCCTTTTCATAACGCTCCTTCATCACTAACCTCAACGTCATTACTTGCATTATAAACTTGTTTTGACCCTCGTACGAATGTCTTCGTCAGACTCGGCAACGAGTATTTGAGTCGCCGTAATTACTCAAACCTGCCCTCACAACAAGTCTCTAAAAAGGCCTCTAAACAACTGCGAGTTCGTAGACGCAGGAGTGGTGACTTTCTAGAAATCTATACTGCCTTTCTACAGGAATAATTTCCCCCTCACCACGTATTTCTTCATAAAACAAGCAGCAGCAGTAGTAGTAATGGTAATACGCTTACTTCGTTTCTTGGAATGCAAGATAAAGGATACAAAGACAAAAAGCATTTTATATGCCTGACAAAGGCCTCTGTACCTGTAGTTTGTAACAGATACACGTCCTTCTCGCAGATACGATAAGGAAAAAAACTTTAACTTTTCATGTACCATGTGCATGCTAGGAATGGAATACAGTAACCAAAAATGCAAAACAAAATACACCTAGCGTGAAACAGATACACAAGCCTCACGCATCAAAAGTAAAAAGAAAAAAAAAACAGGAAGAGAACTCCTTTTATCAGATAACACAATGTAAGTACACACTTTTCAAACAATAGTTATCAAGTGCCGGACCCATTCCTCCATCTCTTTTCATACAATATAGAATAGTGATGATTACTGAATAATTCTTCGGTCAAAATTTCTTGAACTCGTTGTTTAAATGTCCCTAGACGTTGACACTCGTGACTAAGCACTGAGGCTGTCAGAACTTTGTGTTTTTTCAGCTACGCGCTGTTATCTGCGCCTAAGCAGTTGAATCGTCATGCTTGCCTCGTCATGCTTGCCTGCGCCTAAGCAGTCGATCGTCATGCTTGCCTCGCATGATGATCGCGCATGATCGTCATGCGAGGCAAGCAAAATGGTCACGCAATGGCACAGGAAATAGGGTAAGCGATATTCAACAATTGACATCATTCGTTTATGGCCTTATTGGGAGTGTGTTTCATGATTCCAGCAGAGTGCTGGCATCATGAGCTGTGTCAAAAATAACGTGCTCGCTCTGAGTATTTCACAAATTGTTAACAGTCACTTTGAACACCCGATAAAACTGAAATCATCTCCGTCCCGTAGCTATAACTGCTGTCCACTACAAGGCCTCACCACTGGGATGAAATATATGGACACCGCGGATTTCGCCATAGAGGCATTTTCAATGAATGTAATTGATGGAGTTTCACGTCCCACAAGTTACGATAAGATTATGAGAGACACCATACACTGTATAAATGAAAGAGTCCCTTGGCTCACTTCGCAGGGTCCTCACTGGCCACGTACAAAACTCCCTTCAAAAAGACACATCACCTCGATTGAATGGTTATTTTATTCTGCGTGGCAGTTCATAATTTTGTATTTTAGTTCCGTCTTTCTGTATGCATTTTCTGACGCAATTGACTTGCACTAGTTTTTCGTCAGAGCTTCTATTGTGCACGTATTACCTTTACTTAGTCCTGTCTTTACTCCACGGAGTTTTATGTATCTGTTTGCACGTAGTATCATGTACCAGCCGGCCCTTCAAGGTAGCCTTTCACGATTTATACTCTCTTCGGAGAGTCGTGGAACGTATACAAGAGAACCTACGTGCTCCTTTACACAGAGCTATATACACAGCAAGTCTGGACTATACCCGAGAGAGTCACTAAATTTTATTTTCTTAGAGTGCAGTGAAGTGCTCCTGAAATTTCAACTACTCCGGGGTCTATAACATGCACACATGTTTTCACAAGGCCATCTAGCATTTTTGACTCCATATAAAATGCGGTTGCAGTGGCGAGATTCCACTATTCCATATTTCTTTTTTTGTATAGGACCCTTCACTAGCTGCTTAGGCTATGGAACTAAATACTTGTAAGCGTATTTTTATACTTTTGTGCAATTCTTCCCCCTCTTTCAAATTTAAAAAAATTCAATCCGGCAACCTTCAAGTCTGCCACCGAGCACCATCTCTTCTACAACATCGTGCTTTCATTTCATCACCCAGAGGGAAAGGAGTATGCCTCCAGCTGAACTTTTAACTAGATACGGTTAGAAAGCTCGTGTCGCTGAAACTGCACCGTTGGCGTCGGCACCGTTGGTTGTGAGCGGAAAATCGTCCGCGATCGGCAAATGAGCAAATAAAATACAGAATAAAAATTTTGGTCCTATAGAGGATCGGGAAATGACGCTAGCTATGTAATAGCGCTGCATCGATGGTGATCGACGCAGCGATCATGCTCATTCACGATCAGGTGCATCGATCGTAATCGCCTCAAAAGCTGCGTTGCTAAGTTATGTATTGAGCGAAAAAAAGAAAGGTTTTGTGTTTTAAAATATTGTATCATGCTTAACAACATCTAACTAGGACGCCTTACTTTTTGTATAGTTTTTTTACCATTATTGCGTGCATGTATTGCACATAAAGATAACTTGTTTATTAAAAAAATGGAGGACCATGACTCAAAAGATGAATGCATAGCACTCCCCTATAAAAGAAAAGTGTGGCATGGAATTCACTCGCAATCCGTGAAGAGAGAAAACTCTTTTGCTCGCACAGACACACTTTCGCACAGACACAATCATTCAAGGTATTGACCCCTGTTGCAGCAAAACACCCCACTTTGAAAACGTTGAATAATCAAGTGCTGACGAAGTGATGGCCACACTATAGAGAGCAAGTTCTCGAAGGAAGAACAAAAATCCCCTAGAGCTTTCAGCCACCACCACTTTAGCTGCCGACAACGCATGCAATGATCCCCAGTGTAAAACACACTAAGCGCTACGCACTTTTATTTCGGTGAAAAAAGACGTCGAATGACACAATGGCGTTTACCTCAAACACGATGGCAAGCGCAGCGATGCGAGGCACACTGTCGGTATTCAAGGCTTCACAAGAATTGAAATTCATGAAGTCAATCTGGGATCACTTCTCCATTTTCCCTTTTGAGTCATCGTTGCCGTCGTTACAGAAGACGTCGAAGAAACCTAGCAGCGAATGTTTCGTATAAATTTCCAGCGACCTGATGAATTGTGAATAATGCACCTGTCATTTCGTCAAAGTAATAAAGAACAATTCCTTAGTTTCATCGCGTTAATTGTGGCAATGTTTGTTTAGTACAATGATCAGTACCACGCAGAAAGACCGCCTTCGGGATATGTACATTGCTTATTCGTGGAATCCGAGATGTGCGCAGTGAAGGGTGCGTTTTAAACGACAGATATATTACTAAGCTGACGCGGAAGTCCTTATCTTCTCAAGTTTTTTTATTGAGCCTCTGATTCTTGACTTTAATACAAATGAAGTATTAAGATAAATATTGTGTTCGTGAAAATTCAGGGCCACTGTTTGGGAACTATTTCCTTTGTAGCGCGGAGGCACGAATAATAAGGGCAATGAGGTTTTGAGGCTTGAGCTTATCTTTATTCATAATTTGTCACCAACTATGAGTGCCTAATACGCACTAGTAATAGGATTTCGCTATCGCGTTCAACTACTAAAAGCGAAGATTTAGGGTCTCGTAATTTTTTAGCTCCCTTTAATAATTTATTGTTAATTCTAGGCCATGTGCTGCGCTATATTATTTGGCTAGCATGCTGTCGAGAGCCTCTACTACCGATTGGCTGCATTTATTGACCATGCACAAAAAGTGTTGCAGAGCACCTTTAATGGGTGCGACTAAAGCGACATTGAATTCTCGCGTGTCTCCTCGGGCACAGCTGCTTGCCAAACGTCTGCTGTCACGGGCTCGTGTTGAGCGAAACATTACACTGCGCAAATAGCGTATCGTGTCTGTAGCGATAAAGTATATTTAATTACAGGAAGCTTTTAGTGATTGCGAAAGATGGGTAGCGGAGGAGAGGCGGGGAAAAACCAGAGGACTATTTCTACTCTGTCTTGCGTTCCTCGACGCACTTAAAAAATTTAGTCAGAGAAAACGCTCTGTGTTCTTCGAGTCGGTTGACGTTTGCTAATAAGCGGATCGGATCGCCATGTGGTTGCTGAGCCGTCTTCTGTTCACTGCAACTATGGTGCTCACCGAATGGCACGCAGTCAATGGTTATGTTTCGATTGCCAAGGTGTCCCTCCAAAATGGTAAGCACTGCGAGGAAATTTTCTCCCCGAATTTTAATCGTAGAGTCAAACCAAAATGCGTGACCTGTTTACAACGTTAGAAAAAAAAGTGTCAGCTTCACCCGCAGAGCTACGACACACTTGTCCGTCACTTGTGAAAGAAGATAGTGTTCTCTGGTTGCAGGTTGAGCCGTAAGTACACCTAATAGCAAAGCTTTTTACCTAATAGTTCCTTGCGCATGAGTCGATCAAGAAAGGTTTCATCATCACCATAAAGTGTTCGCGTCGCAGAAATTGTTAAAATCCTACAACTCAACATACTGTCCACTTAAAATGAGGATGTCTGCAGTTAGCCCAGCAAATAATTTTAAAAATTTGCAGTCAGCTTTTTCTCTTTGAATAACTTTGACAATGACGTCAAAGCCATGAGCCTTTGTGCAGTGTTAAGACGAACTATCAAAACTTCACAGCTCACAAAAGCCTCCGCAAGAAGTAAACCTATAAGTGTCTGGTGGTGTTCCGCTTGTAAGCCACATTACAGGCGCAGAAAGGCCGCTTGTAAATAACTTCTTATCAGCCAGTGCCCTGCTAATGGAGCTGTTACAAGTACACCAACGCAATGTCTAAAAGAGCTGTTTTCATGGTAAAATCTCAACATGGAGGAAACCGCTATGCACTTCTTTCTAACAGCCGCATTGAAAAATTCTGCTTACGTTTTTTAGGTCTCGAAGAGTTATTCCTTCATCCACAGATTTTGTTGTACTCACTTGTAAAGAAATAGATAATTTCTAAGATGGAATCACATTAGGATTACAACAGCGCTTTCTCACAGTCACAATTATTCTTCCCGAAATCTTGCATTGTGGATGATTTTGTGAGCGCAACTGTACATGAACTGTCTCATGTTGTTCAGTCCCTTCCCAGTTCAGATCATGTGCCAGTTGTAATTACAACATACGTGCTAAAAATGCTATTTGGGCTGTCTCCTCAGGACCTCATTCATATTGTCAACCATTCACTAAAAAATATCTGATTTGATCCACACTGAATAATAGCAAAAATAACTTTTACTTAACAAAAATAAGAAGTGGGTGCTCGTAAGGATAATATAAGGCCTATCACATTAATCTCTCACGTTATGAATTTAATTGGCAGCGTCCTATACTTCAGAATCAATTATTTATTGTAAACCACTCAGTACTTAGTATTTGTCAGATCAGATTTAGACTTGAATATACCATATGGGAAGCACATTTAGAGTGATGCATTAAGCTGCATAGCACATGCGTCAATTTTCAGCACTATACTCGGCACGAGTTTTCTGTGGCATCACGACTAAAGCTATGTGGGTGGAGCTTATGCACATATGTTACTACCCCAAGTAGTCCGTTTGGAGTGCTATAGGTTTTAGTTTCGTAAGCGTATTCAGCAGCACAAGTGGCTTAAAATTAACAACAAATTTTGGAGGTAATCAATAAAGTGTTCATTTTTAAAGAAAAGAACGATAACTAGGCTTTACCTAAGAGTTTTTATTTATTTTAGAAAAAATTGGCAGCATATTCACGGAGTGAATGATGGAGAGTGGGGCGAAGCATTCGTCCGTCCATTTGTTTTTGCTTCCGTCCATCCATGCGTCCATCTTTGTCACAATCCATGCATCCATCCGCTCGTCTGTGCGTGCATCTAGTCGTGCGTACGTCCCTGCGTTCGTCTATGCATCTGGCCCTGCGTCCGTTCATGCGTCCATCCATGCATCTGTCTGTGTGTGCGTTCATCCATCTATTCAACACTCCAAGTACCACCATCTCGCATCTTTTCATCATATATTCCCATATAGAAGACCGCCATCCAGCGAACATTCCAAGGACTAAACAAGACGTGGCACACGCACACTTTTTTACGGCTTGCGCTACGTGTATACTTCTCACCTTTAACCACCTCGAGTTCATGGTATATACTAGTTCATTGTATTCATGGCACTGCAGCTCAACGTTCGCTAAACCTTTCTAAATCTAAGGAGGTTACACCCAGCGAGTATAACGTAGCATCCCTTTCTTGTCAGATAGTACTCAATGTACATGCCAATGGCTGCTAATCGGGATCGCAGCGTGCGCGTTCAATAAGATGCCGAATGCTCCTGTCTCTCATTTCCCATTAGCAGCCATTGGCATGTACATTGAACGCTATCTTTTCTTGTTGATCAACGCACAGAAGAAATCTCTCACCGGCACCACCTTGGAGTTCAAAATGTTATACTTGTTACACACTACAATGGCTACGAGGGACGAACGGGTGCTGCTATAAGGAGCTCCGCTCCTAAAATCATTCCGGAGACGCTCACGTTATCTTTTCGGGGAACGCGAAAAAATCTCGTCCACGACCAGTCTTGAACGGGCGTCTGACGTTCGTTGCTCTAAGTTAATCAAACGCTGTTTTCGCAGTCAACAGAATATTACACAGAAACGCGTCTGTGGCCCAGCGAAACTTTGCACTGGTAATCTTATCCTTGTAAGTCGAGCGCAAACAACCACTCCATCCGTACAGACGCTGACGGGTGCGGCGTTACAGTACGTGACCTTCAGCGTGATCGTAACAATATTAGGCAACCAAATTGCCAATTACCTTTGCAACGTAATTTAGAAAAACGGCCACTGCTTTTACGTGCAGTTTTCAATGGCACTTATGCTTTCAAGCGGCTGGCTCTGCTGATATTGTCAGGTCACCTGTTTTACTTTCGAGATGACAATAATAATTAGAGCTCCACTTTCAGTGATGATACCACTTACAAACGCCTTCTTTCTCGGTGATTGCACTAGTAGAGAACAAAACATTTCACGACACATCAATGTCTTCGTTTGTCCCTGCTCGATCCAAAACAGATCACCTAATGAACAGACACTTATGCTCGCTCACAAGCTTCGATGTGAACATGCTGGAACCAAGCGACGCAATCGTTGTTTAACAGGGCAGAAAAATCTGAAATGACACGAGAAAACCAGAAAACAAAAAAACAGCAAGTTTGCACGGTGTAAGTTTTTTATTAAGAATGCGAACAATCTTGAACATGTTATTGAAATATTTTTATATTTTCCTTTTTTATATAAGAGGGGGATAAACAACAAGAGGGAAGGCAGGGAGGTTAACCAGGCACATGCCCGGTTTGCTACCCTACGCTGGGAGAATAGGAAGGGGGCATTAAGATGATAGAGAGAGAGGAAAGAGAAGAGAAAGAGAGAGAGAGAGAGCGAAGAAAATGGAGGATTGTCAGTCAATCGGCTGGCACGTATGCAGCGGTGGCACTACACAAAAGTTAAAGGTGGTCACATAGGCCTGTAGTCCTCAAAAAGCACAAGACAGCTTTGACTGCTTTTTGAGCTGATGAAAGGTGATGACGGTGTTCCAGTAGCATCTGCACAGAGAGTGGCCGAACGTCCAATTGTCGCAATGCGTCCGGAAGCTTCTGTCTTTCAGAGGCAAATCGAGGGCAATGGCGATCAGATGGTCGATGTCTTCTTTGGTGCAGCAGACGTCGCATTGCGCATCGTTGGTCATTCCGTTGAGGGTTCTATATGCTTTTGTGAAGGCAACCTACAACCAAAGGCGAAAAAGAAGTGAAGCTTCACGTCGACGAAGTCCGGATGGAGGTCGAAGTTCTAGTCGAGGGTTTATTTGGTATAGTCTCGTATGTCTTATGCTTAGAGTGTTCCACTCCTGCAGACTCAGCCTACGTGCCAGGTGACGAAGTTGCTTTGCAGCGTCGGTCCTTGACAAAGGAATCGGAAGGGTGTGTTCTTGGTGCGATGTGCGAGCTGCGTTGTCTGCGGAATCATTGCCACTGATCCCACAATGGCCAGGAAGCCACTGAAACTTGACCTCGTTGCCTGTTTCAGTGACGTGGTGGACAAGTTTGACAACTTCGTAAGTTAATTGTTCATGGAAACCTCGTCAAAGGACTGACTGCATGCTCTGTAGGGCTAGTTTTAAGTCGGAAAACACAGCCTATTTACTCGGTCTTTGGGATTTGATGCACATTTTTATATGGGGTATAGAAAAGTTTAGCGCTCGTGGACTAGATGCCAGAGCGTAGTAAAAAAGGACGTGCTTGGAGTATGTAGCCTTGGATGTGCTGCCACAGAAAGCTGTCGCAGAGAATAGTAACTCTAAATTTGGCTAAGGCATCTGACAGTGTCGAACACGCAATCCTGCTCGATTCATTAAAAAGCTTGAACTTCCCGCTATATTTTATAATTGGGTGTATGAGTTTCTAAAGGACAGAACAGTTTATTGCTGGTGAACAGTATATCTTCACCAAAATATCATCAATACAAAGGGGTCCCTCAAGATGTATTCCTCTCTCCAGTTCTATTTATTATTTTATTACGTTCAGCCTTAATTCACAACAAGAAACAATTTTACACATATGCCGACGACATCACGTTCTTTGCTGCTTCTAGTGATAGTCATTCTTGGCAAGCAACACTACAGTCATAATTTGTATCATTACAATTATGGTTCCAACATACTCGAATGACCCCAAACGTCAGCAAAAGCCCTGTGCTCGTTTTTCTCATGAATTCTCCATTTCGCAATTCTGTTCAATATCGCCATGAGTTTATTCCACAAAATGACTGTGTTCAATATTTAGGCGTATTTTATGACAAAAACGTTAATTGATAAAACGAAAATGAACATAATAAATCTAAGGCTACTCTAGCTATTGGATCTATTTTAAAACTTGGTCGACAACCCGGTAGTTTACGGCGGACAGTCTAATTGTAATTTACCGTATGTATGTTCGCCCAATTGTAAAATTTGATTGCGTCTTATATTCTAAGGGCCAGCATATAAGATTCATTCCCTCGTTATATTTGAACAAGAGGCTGTTCAAATTTATTTTGGGGGTTCCAAAATTTACTGCAAACATTATGTTATATCAAGTAACCCAAATCACCTCCGTAGCTTGTAGACTCCGCATGCTCACCGTCAAAACTTGCTTAAAAATTTACGCTTCCTCACTTAGACGAATACAGTCTGTATTAATATCTCTACCAAAAACATTTTATGAGCCTTGGTCTACGCTATAAAGGCCTTGAGTTTTGTTTGTTCAAGAGTAGCTAGAGCATATTAACCTTAAAATATACAGCATTGTTTAAAAAGAATCACTGGAAAAAACAAAAATAGAATTTGATGACATAATTCTACCTGATGCCAAACTGCTATCACATAGATATATACTAGGTTTCTTGGAAGACTGTCTACTTCAATTGTGAAATGTTAATATAATTGCCACTGATGCATATATGTGTGAAAAGAAAGAGTTTGAGACTATGCTACGCAGCATATTCTCAGAAACTTTCTTCTTCATTCTCAATAAGTCTACCGGACTATACTCGCATGTTTGAAGCAGAGCTTTTAGCAATTATTTTAGACCTTAGGAGACTTTCAATGAATGATTCGTGAATTTTTATCGTTACTGATTCAGTCTACGTATGCAGATCCTTACCTTCAAGTTCTTAATTAGAGTCTTTCGTTTCGAACGCTTTCGCTTCTTTAACCCCGTAACGCTTGAATACAGTGAGGTTGATATATTGTTACGTTTAGAAATGTGCTTAATACACTGTGGCGTACTGATAGACATGAAGGGGTCGTGCACCAGAGGCCTATCTCGCTAGCCGAACATCCTCTTTTCTAATGTTCCTGTTCCCCGCTACCCAGAGGCTCATATCCAAATCACATATACATAAAATTTTCCTCCGCGCAGACGAAGCGTACCGGGCGAGCTAAATATTCTCTATGTATAGAGCGTTTGAAGCGTGCTATATGGGCTAGGTCAGTCTTGGCAGATCTTCAGCCATTTGAATAAAGACGTGCTACGCACTAAACTACATCGCTTGTGTGGTCTAGAACAACATAAGGTCCCGCATAGTCTGCCAGAAATTTTCAGACAACCCTCGTTTCCTATTTGGCGTCCACAGCAACACGTGGTCTCCGCATTTATACGTCATATGTCAACGTTGACGGTCAAAACGTGTCTTCGAGCGGTCTTGCGAAGCGAGAGTGCACAGGTAAGCAAGACGACGGGCTTCTGCACGGCAGACGATCTCGGATATACCAAAATCATGGCGGTGCAAAAACGGGAAGACGGTATCTAGGGTATGACGAGGTGGCCGAGCATGCAGAAGAAAAAACGGACTGTAGCTGGTTGTCCCATGCTGTGCGGTGTTAGACGCATAAGTGATAAAAGGTAGCATGCCATCCCAGCTCTTGTGATCTGCTGCGACATACATAGAAAGCATGTTCGTGAGAGTCCTGTTAGTTCGTTCCGTCAGGCCGTTTGTTTGGGGATGAAATGGCGTAAAGCGCCGTAAGTTTGTAGCACATAGACGAAGCATCTCGTCCACCACGTCTGCAGTGAATTGTTGCCCACGACCACTGATAACATTTTAGGAGGTCCATGCCGTATAATCACAAAACGCAGCATGAATAAACACACGTCAGCAGTAGTTGCCAATGGCATAGCAGTTGTCTCGCAGTACCGTGTTAAAAGATTGGTACATATGACTATCCAGCGATTGCCATTCGAAGACCTTGAAAAGGGACCTAGAAGGCCAATCTCAACTTGCTCGTATGGAGTTCTAGAGGGTGGAATAGGATTTAGTCGCCCTAAAAGAGCGACTACATAGGTGAGGTGCTTGTGGCGTTGGCACTCGTTGCAACTAGAGACATACTGTTCCGTCGTCTAGCGCATATTCGGCAAGTAAAATCTTTCTTGAAGGTGGCAAAGAGTTTTCGCTGTGCCTAGACGGCCGAACCTGGGTCATCATGCATAGCCTGCAAGACGGAAACGTGAAGGCTCTTCGGAACCACGAGAAGATATCGTAAGCCGGTTGTAGCATAGTTCTTTTTGTACACAAGCTCGTCGCGCATGCAGAAGCGAGTCACCGATTGTCTTGACTCGGTAAGAAGGAGCTCATGTATGGTGCAGTCCCTTTGCTGCTCATTCTTAAAGGCGTTAGTATCCGGAAATGGCAGGTCCAATGGCGTGATGTAGGTGTCGGAGTTGGCCGCGTCACAGTCTGTCGATGTAAGCGGTAGTCGCGAAAGACAATCAGCATAAGCGTGACGCCGACCGCTTTTACAGGAAACCGTAAAGTAGTATTCCTGCAGACGGCGTGCCCAGCACGCTAGTTGACCAGATGGGTCACGCAGATTGACCAAACAGCAGAGCGAATGAAAATCTGTCATGATGGTAAAGGGGCGTCCGTACAGGTAGGACCGGAAGAACTGCACTGCGAAGACTACTGCGAGGCATTCTTGCTCTGTGATGGTGTAGTTGCGCTCGGACTTGCTTAGCGAGCGACTTGCTTACGCAACGACATGTTCTTTGGTATCGAAGCGTTGAACCAACATGGTGCCTACACCGACACCCCTAGCGTCTGTGTGAAGTTCTGTGGGAGCTAGAGTATCGAAGTGTCGAAGAATCGGATAGGATGTCAAAACGAACTTCAACTCAGAAAAAGCGTGCGTACATTCCGGAGCCCAGTCAAATGGTGCGCCTTTCTGAAACAGGCACGTGAGTGGGTGCGCGATATTGGCACATCCCTGGATGAATCGACGGAAGAATGAGCAGAGGCCCAAAAAGCTGCATAGTTTTTTCGCTGAGTGAGGTTGCTTGAACGCCTCCACTGCAGCCGTTTTCGCGGGATCTGACCGTATGCCTTCTTTGTTCACCGAGTGTCCAAGGACGAGTGTTTGGCGCTCGCCGAAACAACATTTCTTTGAGTTGAGCACCAAGCGTGCTTTGTTCAGGCAGTCCAGCACAAGGATAAGCGTGTGTTGTGCTCACAGAAAGTGCGCCCGAAAATCACAACATCGTCCCGGTAACACATGCATACGTCCCACTTCAAACCACGCAGAATGTTGTCCATGAAGCGCTCAAAAGTTGCAGGTGCATTCCGTAGTCTGAATGGCATCACAGTGAATTCAAGAAGTCCATATGATATAACAAATGCCGTTTTTACTTTATCTTTCTCGTGGATCAGAATCTGTCAATACCCTGACCTCAAATCAACAGACGGAAAGTAGGTGGCTGATGAAAGACAGTCTATAGCATCATCAATACGTGGTAGTGTGTACACGCCCTTCTTTGTGATGTCGTTGAGACGATGGTAGTCAACGCAAAATCGCCATGTTCCATCTTTCTTCTTGATCAATATTACGGGAGCAGCCCAAGAACTGCATGATTCCTGAAACACAGTCTTCTTTAGCATCTCGCCCACCTGCTCATTTATCACTGCGCATTCCGAAGGCGCTACCCGGTATGGCTGTTGTCGGAGAGGTCTATGGTATGCCGTATCTATGTGGTGCTTTACACGAGAAGCAGAAAATTACAGTGGAGCCTGTCGCTGTGCGAAAACAAAAAGGGCAGCATGTTTGCGCAGAGTACTCGCCAGGTCGTTACGCTTGTGTGTGCTAAGAGACTTATCAATCATTGCCAATATGGAGGTGTCCCTGGCGTGCAAATGATTGCAATCGGGCCTATCCGGAGAATCACTGCTCTCTGCAAGAATGGCCAGGGAGAACACCCGATGTTCACGGATCTCAGCAAGTTGTGGACCCTCTGGCAGTACCGAAGGTTCATTGGTGCCGTTTATCACCCACAAACCAGTATGCCCTTGCACAACCGACAACGCACAATTGGGTATTAGAACACTTTTATTTATGCAGCTGAGGTGAATGGGCTCTACAGTGGCATAAAATGTCGTCTCGGTTGCAGGGGAACTGACGACAGAAACACACTTGGTAGAAAATCGTGGTACAGTTGTGTCCATGAACACGCAAAGGATGCTTTCCATAAAGGGCAGGCCTTCCATAAACGCTACTGGAACATTTAAATCTACTGTAATCTCTCCTGTGCGGAAATCGACAGAGGCACCACAAAGATTCAGGAAATCGAGTCCTAGAATTACATCATGCGTTGAATGAAAGAGAACCGAAAATTCAGAAATAGAATTCTTGCCACTCACACTAACAATCACTGTGCAGATACCAACAGGTTGTAATACATCTCCGCTCACTCCACGAAATGTATCAGCATAGTCCCAACGGAACATAACCTTTCGTCCAAGGAGTTTGAATGCTAGACTCACGACTGATATGGCTGCACCTATGTCCACTAAGGCCATTGTTGAGACAGCGTCGATTAGCACACGAACCTTAATTCTTAACATGCAAATTAAAGGAGGCATTTCTATAAAAATCGAACACTGTCCAGCGACCTCACCTCCAACGGTCGCGCCGACTAGTTTTCCGGAGGCGGCAAAGGGTAGCGGCTCCTAGGAGACGCCAACCAATTGGAGCGAGGGGCTGGCGGGGGTGTCAGATTGCGGTCAGAGGCCGGCTGACGTTTTCTTTAATTGTAACTTTCACATCCATCTAACAAAAAACTTACATGTAACATCCGTCCATGTAGCATCAATGTAACAAAAAACGCAGTGGCCTTGGTATCTTGTGGGATGCGTTTCTAGGAAACGTTGGTGCTCGTGCAAAGCCAGACAGGTGGTATCTCGGTGAGTGGTCGCACCTTGGCGGCTGCCGGTAGTTTCAGTACCTGGCCTTCGACGCTACAGTTGTAGCAAACGGGTAGGGTTGTTCGCTGAACCACTGCTGAGAGCGCTACGCTGTGTGAAGTCGCCTACCCAAACGGAGTGGAGCAGCTTGAACGGAAACTGCCCGTCTCTGTGGAGCGGGGCTAGTACGAAGGCGTCAGTATTACCGATTGTCAGGCGCGCATGAGTCTCGGCGTGGCCAGGAAGTTCCAGCTTCGCGAAAGTCCGTCGCACATGATGGTGGCAGAGGAGCGAACGGCACCGGGTAGTAGGATGAACAGGTATACGCGGATGATGGATGGTGTCATCGACCAGTGTGTCTTGTCGCTGTAGCTCTTCGCACAATATTGACCTGATAGTAGCGGCAAGGTCGGCAGGCGAGCTTACGTCGACGCTGGCGACCGTTGTTACATTTGCCAGCCTACCAAATTTTGGGGCAATACGACGGGTGTTCAGCTTCTCGAAAGTACGGCAGTGACGTTGGATGGCAGAGACGGAAGTGAGTTCTTCCCTGCCTATCAAAAGATTGTAGATGTCATATGCTATACCCTTCAGAAGTTGTTCGACCATGCCCTCTTCAGACATATACGGGTCTATGGTCTTGCAGAGCATCACAACCTCCTCTATGTAGGTGGTACACAGTTCTCCAGGAGTCCTGGCTCTTTGAGCTAACGTGTGCTCCGCGCTATTGGTTTTCGAATCCGAGTCACCGAAGCATTTCTTGAGTGCTTTGCCGAAACGATCCAATGTTTTTAAGGAATCTTCGTGGTTTTCGTACCACATCAAGGCGGTTTGTTTGAGAAAGAGCGTGACATTTCCCAGTTGATCGGTGGGATCCCAGCCGTTGTACCAGCTCACCCTTTTGTAATGTGTCAGCCACGCATCCACATCTTCTCCTGCTCTTCCCGCGAACGGGCGGGTTTCAATATAGCGATACCAAGGTGCAGCTTGCACTGACCTTTGCGTGGTTGAGAAGCCGTGACCTTTGCTCTCAGCCATGACGGTTGTTGTCGGTGGCAGACCAGCAAGACGACGGCTCCGGCGAAGTTCAAACAGCTGTGGCTCCGTTGTTTGTCGAAGTGCTGTACCCAGCACCTCCACCACTCTGTTACGTTTAGAAATGTGTTTAATACGCTGTGGCGTACTGGTAGGCTTGAAGGGATCGTGCACAGGAGGCCTATCTCGCAAGCCGAACGTCCTCTTCTCTGATCTGCCTGTTCCGCGCTACACAGAGGCTCATACAGAAATCACATATTCATAAAAATATGTAGCAGGACACCAAGGTATACTAACAAAAGAAATGTCGGACGCTCTAGCGTGGTGGTCTCTGGATGGACCTGCAATATACATCGTACCTGACACCGTTTTGGTTACTGAATCTCGATTTCGTAAATATTTTTTACTTTCAGGGTTCCATGAAAATTGGGTTAGCAGTTGAAGAATAACGTCACCCTATATTTCATCGCAATAATAAATGGTGCCCCACTCGCGAATAGGCAGTATGTTTCACTAAAATTTGTTGTCGAGTTCTACCTTCTTATATTTATTTATACAGGTATGGTCAGGCGCCATCTCCGCTATGTTTTTACTGTCATGAGCCTGAAACACATTTATCATTTTTACTCACATGCCGACGTTTCACCAGCAATCGTAAAAAAACATTTAGAAATATTATTCAGAAAACGAAGCATTACTCCTAATTGTTACAATATTCTTTCCCTTGGAGCTTCTTCTCTGGACCACAGTCACCAGAACGTCTGCATAGCAGTCTGTGAATTCTTTAGAGGCACCAGAAGATGTTCTTCTTAGGTTACCCCTGATGGAAGTCTGTTTTTTTTTCAAATTCAGTTAATAATTTCTATTACAGTGCTATATCTACTTTATTCTTACGCGCCTTAAGGATTGTTAAATTTAGTTTTACACATTTACCTTAATCAAATTGAAAATTCTTTTATCCTCAATATAATACCCGCAGGTTTGATGACCAATCCTCCGTAGTGAGTACGTGCCAAACATAGCCAAAGCAAGCAAACCAACAAACAAATAATGACCGAGAAGCGATGGTGGCAATCCCGAACACTTTCAAAGAGAGAACAAGGTGAAAAGACTCCGAAGTGATGGGAAGCCAATGAAGACGTGCTCAATAAGATTTACGAACGCTTCATATGAGCGGGAGTTATTATCTCTAGGGTTTGAGCACACGTATCTGTCACTGCCTGCTTCGAACGTCTCTGCCCTGTGAAGCAAAGTTGGAACGATTAACCTAACATGTAAAGCATAGTAATGACCTAGAAGCAACCAAAAGTGAACATCGCCTAGCTAAGTCTGCAAACAACCAAAAAGTAACCAGATTAGTCTTCATATTCGTCTAGCTTTGCTGTTTCGAGCCTTGCGCGGCCTAGTGCAAGCGTCGTATTTGTGTTTCGGTGGCTTATACCTAGATGCGACGCACGTAAACAGTTTAGGGCCAGTAGTTTGGACCTCCAACATTACGTTTTTCTAAGCAGTGAAGTCAGAGTAGGTTTGGCTGTCGGCAAACGCTGTTTTGGATCCTTAAATTTGCATCGCGCATGGTCGGCTCTTCGCACTTGGCGAGTGCCGAGCATCGTACGAATCATCCGGTTTGCGGCCATACAAGACCGAATTGCCGAGCTTGATGCAATTAGACAACGCATATTCTATTGGGTGTGAAGAACATGGCCAGTTTATAACTCTTCGAATGAACGAATGTTGAATGACTGTACATACAGAGAAATTTGCAAGTTTTTTTGAACCAATGCTACACGCGTCGATCCTCAACTAAATGGGGCTACAGCGAGGGTGAATTGTAACGTGGTAGTGTCAGTCAGTGCCATCTGTAGCCATGGAGGTGAGTGTGACACACTCTTTATGAGCCTGTTTGGCGTCACGTAGCACGAGAACTTATCACGAGCTGGCAGCTGACCAATAGTGCACTGCCGTCTCGCACAAAGACTCAACAGCCGGGTTCGTCAACCCTCCAATACAGCGTAAAGGAGGCACTCGAGCCACGTCGTCAACAAACATGTGTTTATTTGTCCAAGATACAGCAGAATGCCAGAATCGTGCGCTTGCGGGCCCGCGGAAACTCCGCAAAACCGAGTGAGTGTACGCTTGCCGGTAGGCGCTAAGGCTGCCACACAAAAGGCAACAGCCGAGCACGCAAACGGGAAGACGCCTGCTAGAGAAGTGCTTCTCCCTCTCGTGCATGCTTTTCTGAATCTGCCCGGCGGCGGGCGAGCACCGTGCGAACGCAAGATACCGGAAAAGGGAGCTCACGGGCGGCCAATCAGATAGGCGGAGCACCGTGACGTGAGCTAGCATTGCGTGAGTGGGAGGCACGTTGTCCGGGCAAATTCGGACATGCGTCTCGATGCGGGGGCACTGACGCAAGGCCCGCGCCAGACAAAAAGTCCTAGCACCGATACAATGGTGGCCTTGTTTCCGCCGCCCGAGCAATGTGGGGTAACTAAGCTCCTAAAAGGAGGGCGAGTCGATTCCCACACACCTGATGTTATTTTCAAGCCAGCAGTTAACCAATATGCTATCGCAGTGTACCTAAAGCCACCAAGTCTGCCAAATCAAGATGCTCGCTTTCATTAAAGAAAATAATTGATTGATATGTGGGGTTTAACGTTCCAAAACCACAATATGATTATAAGAGACGCCGTAGTGGAGGGCTCCGGAAATTTTGACCACCTGGGGTTCTTTAACGTGCACCCAAATCTGAGCACACCGGCCTACATTTTTGCCTCCATCGTAAATGCAGCCGCCGCAGTCGGGATTTGATCCCGCGACCTGCTGATTGAAGAAAAGAAAAGTACATATAAGGACTCACTTTCTTTTAACACAATTATCTAGAGAACTATGTATTATTTAACATATATTTGATGCTCATCTTCACAAGTGGGACCCGATTATATGGACGTCAGAGTCTGCCTAGGTGAGGCTACAAAAACGCCATAGAGGTTGAGAGAGCAT
The DNA here is from genome assembly GCF_013339725.1 of Rhipicephalus microplus. Taxonomy (NCBI): domain Eukaryota; kingdom Metazoa; phylum Arthropoda; class Arachnida; order Ixodida; family Ixodidae; genus Rhipicephalus; species Rhipicephalus microplus. Next base: position 8,698 of record NW_023608565.1, on the reverse strand, counting down.
ACTTTCATAAGCCCCGGCGGCTGACTTGGGTTCGCAGCGCACAATTGGGTGTGGGGTAACTTTGCAGCCTCAGAGATAGCGGACCACAGAAAAGACTGTGTTGAAGGGTATGTTGTAGTAACTAAGAATATTATACAGTCCCCGTGACCACTTTAACGTGCATGCTGGCCTCTGAGGCCATACATTACTTTGTTTTTTACGCGTCATTTGCATGTATGAATGAGCTTCGTGTAAGCTGCACCGCTAGAGCGGCAAACACACGATGCCAATCTGCGTCTATGCACACATTTTGATAAAAACGTGATATTCTTTAGGAGAGCAAAATCTTTTAATTGCAGGTGAAATACTTGGTAAGCGCATGCCCACTTTGTAATGTTTGATAAATGCAGGGACAAAAAGAGATTCATTGCACTGCAAAACGCAGAAATGCCCCGCCGCGGTGGTCTAGTGGCTAAGGTACTCTGCTGCTGACCCGCAGGGCGCGGGTTCGAATCCCGGCTGCGGCGGCTGCATTTCCGATGGAGGCGGAAATGTCGTAGGCCCGTGTGCTCAGATTTGGGTGCACGTTAAAGAACCCCAGGTGGTCTAAATTTCCGGAGCCCTCCACTACGGCGTCTCTCATAATCATATAGTGGTTTTGGGACGTTAAACCCCACATATCAATCAATCAATCAAAACGCAGAAATACAGCTGCCATATCATGATTGTAAATCGCACAGGATAAATAAACATACAGCCTATATTATAATAACAAGCACAACTGAATAAAACTGCAATAAACGCGCACAACTACACATACAGTGCACAACGCGACACGGCACATCAGCACTTGGCTCCGCCATGAACCGAAAAAAGAAAAGAAAAATGTTGGGACTTTTTTTTCCCATCTCCGCACTAAGTTTATCCTACGCATATTACATCGCTCTAAAGCGAAAAACAGTCACAAGCAGTTGCCGCTGCAAAATGCAAGCAATTTTAGGTGTCATGCAAGCCATTCATGAGGCAAGAGTATTTGCTCAAAGATTACGTCTTAGCTTTAGCTAGGAAACATTTTTCTAGATTCACCAGTTCTCTCTTAGTGCACTCGTTAGAGGTTCACACAATTTGCGAACGGAGGGGATAACGATACGCAGCATAGCTGCACTTTTCACAAAATCTCACTTATGCAGTGAATTTGACATGTAGTTGCACAAAAAAAAAACCTATCAACGCGAGAGGCGACTCAGTTTCTTGAGCCAAAAAAGGAATTTTCTCGCAATTGTGCGGCGAAACATTTGAAATAGTTCCCTTTCGTGTGAATCAATCCACGAAAACAGTATCCAAAGTGAAGAGCACAAAATAATCTATTCGCCGAACAGCACAACACCACAATCATTAGGTTAAGGCTTAAATGACTAATGTGATACGCACTCAACATAGTATTCACATGGCCGATTGATAAAAGCGTGCAGGTTCGGCATGCTGCATGCTGCGGCAACCGTGGGAGAGGCCTAGTTTACTTGGCTGCCACTACAGCGCCTCTGCTCAAGGACAATTCGCGTCGGATAAGCCGCCCCTGTCGAGCACCTGCAGGCTCTCTGTGTTCCCGTCAAAGTTCTGCGAGTGGACACGTGAAATTTAGTGCCCACTCAGTTCATTGCTTTACGCTACGACAGGGCTGTTTTTCCGATGCAGAGGGTATTCTTTTTTCTGTGAGCGATGGGCTGGTCAATACTAAACATGCCCTTCTCGGCAGCAGCCAGCTTTGACCTCATGCTTGAAAACTAGAATGCGTTAATGAAGTTTGTCCCGTAATCGTGTCGCAGGACTGATACTTGTGTTTCAAGTTCCTTTAAACATAGTATCAAAAGCGCCATTGCAGGATTTCGGGCTATTTGAGTATTGCGCAATGTTTTCACCAATCTCAATCGCAAAACATTGTGTGCTATTTCAATACTACAACTTTCCGGCAAAAGTATGAATGCAACGTTTTGTGAATGAAAAGAATGATACGAAGTATTTTTTTATTTCACTCGCTGGTCTAAGTATGCACGTGTCTTCTTTCACAGCTGAATATTTTGACGTTATCAAAATAGGGTTAGTTTGTGCCGTTTGATTTCAAAGGCGGAGCACTTTCCTCAAGAGGGGCTTGTGTGCCGAACTTTACGAAGCATTCCACAGTTGCGTTGACATTGCGTGTCCCGTTGTCTAGCAGTGGTCAAAGCAGCGCAGCTTCAGAAACAGACATAGTGGATATGGTTCGCGTTCAAAGGGCTACCCGAACCACGCTGTAGTGCAGCGCACACTGTAACATAATGGTCGAGGTCTGAGTGAAGAAGTTTACACAAGTGTACACCTCTCCGGACTTCCATATGCTTCATCACTTCACTGACAAAATGACATGTGAGTTTGCAAATTTGCCGTATCTCCATTTTCAGATACTGAAGCTGCCCATTATTATTCTTGTTCAAGAAATCATACATGCCCCCTCATGGGTTTGGTTTTTATAGGAGAACCTTGCACGCTTCACAGCTCAACTGCGAAGTAATAAAACCAAGTAAAAAACACCAGCTTCTATCAAAATCGCAACGCAAAAAAGACTGCATACGATGCCTTAGCCTAACATGACAAGAGCACTATCTGCATTTTTACAGCGGGAAAAGGAACATTAGGTGGAAAAAAGAGTGGCGTACATATATATGGTGATTCTTTTAGAACTGACCTGTTTTCTTAGGCTCTAGTTTATAAAATTATTCAATTTTTATGTCGTAAGCGTCCAAATCCCCAGCAAGGATGAACATGTATGAAATACTTTGTTTGATGCAAAATGCAAAAAAGAAGGAATCAATAAGACATAACGAAAAACGTGTTATTGGTTACATGGAAGGTTGCCTTGTAAATTTAAACAAGGAAGGGTGCCTGCTTTTAGTAAACTTGAAAAAAAAAAGAGGCAATTTTTTGTTGCTTTCGAGAGCTTGTAGCCATTCACGGACCGTATCATGCTCGCTTTGCAACGTCTGCAATCAGTTCTTCAGACGGGTGATTCTCTGCTGCAAAATATTTATTTTTTTCTCGTCTCCTTCATCATCCGCTTCAGATGAAGGTCTGTCAGGGTAATTTCAGCCGTACATGAGCTTGTTTTGTGCTCGCTTTCAGTACGCATCGCAAAGTCAGATGTTGCCTCCAAAAATGCCGCAGCAGCAACATGTTCATCTTCTCTTCAGGCTCGACAAATCCATGCCTGCTTTGATCTGCGCCACTTAGGGCATCATTGTTCTTGCGAGCTTATGTACCGCAATCTGCTACTTCTCTTCGAGGCAGCTTCCTTATTCTATAGGAGCACACACCTTTGGGATATATGAAGGGTGATTCGGAAACAGCGCTAGGAGAGTAGTTGCTAAGAGCAATCGCAGTTTAGTGTCTTGTAGCCATTTTCAGTGAAGTGCAGGGAACAAACCAAAGAACGGTCCCTTGGTACGCACCTCGTTTCTTTTCCTTCAGTACACAGCTTGGAGAGGATTCTGCGCCAAGCCTGTAGGCGTTTCGCAACTGAAAGAAATTCATGATAGGCCAAATTGGAATCTTTTTTTTTTTTGCGCTTGACGTGCGCTCGGGACGGAACAGTTCTTCGGCATGCTGTCGCTCAAGCTACCCAGCTGATCTACGCGTTGGTTTGTAAGAAGCACAAGAGAGATAGAGAGAACTCTTTATTGAAAAACAGAGAATTCAGCCGGCATGTGTAAACCACTGATTTGCTACTCTGCGTGGGGAAGGGATTTGGGGACTGAAAGACAAGAAGAGAGAGAGGGGAATTATTTAAAATAAAACAGAAAGGAAAAAATAAAGATACAGACATTTTTTTGTTTTTTCGGTGGGGACGTGTGCTGACAGAATGACATGACGAGTTTTCTAGATGCCACTGCAGTTTGTCTAGCTGATCGATATTGTCTAAATACGTAAATAAAAGTTTCATCGCATGCCTGTGTGTGAAGCTGGGGAAAGGGTCCAAGACACAATCTACCGATAATGTTCTTTGGGTTAACCGATGCATGCAGTGTTCACAGAGCGCACGCTTGGCATTCAAACAAGATATGTTCTAGTTTTTCTGGAGTCGCAGTTATTACAGTATGGACTTTCTACTTGACCAAAGCGGTACCGTAAGTTGTTTCCATAAGCGCTGCTCAGTCTGAGTCGATGGTAGAGAGTTTCCAGTGTAAAAGGAATCTGAATGGGAGTCCTAGTTTTTAGATGGGGGCCGATGTAGTAGAGGAAAGCATAATGGTGCGTCGGAAAGTTCCAAAGCCTCTTCTTTTTTTTCAGAAGCAAGCCTTTTAGCCAGCTGGGAAGCATCTGATTTAGTGAAATAGGTTCACCTGTAGTTTTGCTTTTGCAGTCCTTTTCGGGCCGCTTCATCTGCTTTTTCACTCGCCAGTGTAACGCAACGAGCCGGTATCATTACAAGTAACACGACTGTCGGCTATTGTTACCCGTAAACTCACACCACTGCGCAAAAAAAAAAAACGGCGCGCTCTCATTAGCGCGCCTCGCCGAAGTATCTCCTACTACTAGCGCCGCTTTCGAAAGTTCCAGCAGGAACTGTCAACAACGCTCTCTTTGCGTCCCCAACACTCGGCGGCTACACGCAGCAGGCCGTACCTGTGCGCTTTGATTCAGCGGCCGTGGTATTGATTGCTTTCGTGACTAGCTGCAGCCAAGCTGATAGGTAGATGAAACAAAGGAAGACCACGGCGCACGCTGGGCACGTTATCGCACATCTTTTATAGTGTGTTCTTGCTGCTGCCCACACTTCTTGATTACTGCAAACGCTCGTGAACACGGAGCGTGACAACGTTGCCATCGCGTCGACGCAATGTGCATTTCTCTTGCATACGATTCACGCCTGATCCTAGCAAGACGATATCGGACCGCACAATCGCAGACAATAAAGATGGATTTAAGCGCGAGACAGACGTGCGATTTTCCGCGCGATGCGGCCTGCGGCGTCGCATGGTGCGGCGTGTCGCATGCGACGTTTCGGGACACACGAGGGCAAAGGAGTTATCAGCGGCAGGCTCCGCCCCCATGCGGCGCCTCGGCATGCAGGGTCGAACGACTTAGCATCCCCGTAATGAGGCTCAAAACAAACAACATTGCACAGCCACGCTTCGTTCTATAAAAATAATAATAGATCGCATTCGTGAACGACAAGCATGTCGTAACCGCGGCAACAGCTGATTATTCACGACTCCGACAGGTAGGCCTAGCATCGCGGGCGCCGGCCGTCGCCTACGCCGTTCACACGCGAGCTCGTCATCGAGCGATTGTTTTTGAAAACACTATCAAGCATTGTGCTCGTATGATATGCGTTAGCAGACATTATTACTTTATCGATGCCATCGATGTGAAGAGCAAAGTGGAAAGCGAAGCAAGCCAGCGCAGAGACGCCGGTAGCTGTGTTTACCTGCGAAATGACCTTGCATCGCTGCTCACTATCTCTGATCTCACTAGCGGTTTCAAAACGGACGTTGTCTTGCAGAAAAGGCACACTTGGAGCATCACTTTATTCAATCCGTAATATTATCACGTCACCATGGATATGTACTCGATGTTTGTCACGCCGCCGCAGTCGGCGATGTCAGCAAATCTGAGCTCGCACCGCTCCAACGACTCGCCTGGAGCCTTGAACCAGGGTGATGGGAGCGGCGACAGGGAGATGGCGCCACTAGCATCTTGATGTCACTCGCATGCTCACGCTGTGATTGGCTGCTGCCATGTGGCGGCACGATTCTGCGACGAAAATATCTGACCGGTTTGATGCTCTCCGCACCGGCTATGCGGCGGTGCGACGCGATGCCACGTCACAAAACGTCACCACTCCGGCAGTCGCATCGTCGCACCGCACGCCGAATTGCAGAGAAAATTTTACGTCTGTCTCGCGCTTTAGGCCGTTATCGTGGTCGCAAAAACACGTAGACGTATAATGCACTAGCAAATGTGCTGTAGTAAACAACTAGTGCGTTTGTTTTCTTGAAGCAGTGAGTGATGTGATGCAAAATTATAGCTGAGGTGAAGCTGCGTAGCTCGGTAGCTTTTTGACCCGAGTGACCACACTTGAAGTTTTTATGTTACTCTATGGTCTGAAGTCATCAGCTCCGTCACCCGACTCAAATATTTATAGGTGACGAGACGCCCCTGTGCCGCCAGTGGCTTGTTATGAACTTCACAAATGCTTGCTGATTATGAATGAAAATGCCCAGCAACCTGACATGTAATACATGTAGCTGCGATGAGACAATTTAAACCCTTTCCCATGAATGTCCTCGCTTCAGTGTACCAAGAAAATAACTTTTGAAAGCGTTAACAGGGCTTGAAGATCGCCCATTGTCAAAGGAGGGGTCTTAGAACAATGGCTGGTACCCTCATCGGCACAGACGTTCTTGAGAGCGTTATTGCATTTCTTACGGACTATTGGTCTTGAGAGAATTTTTATGCAATGTCGTATATTGTATTATTTATTTACAAATTCTGCAGGCCTATACTCAGGCTCAAGCAGGAGGGACAAAAACAAAAAATAAAAATTGTACACTGTCACAGCACATTATCAGATGACTTCTAGAGCTCCTAGGTAGCAGCGCTATGACAGACAAACAATGAACATGCGCAGCAAAAGCCTACAAATAATTCACTCGGCCACTGTCAACAAGCTTTAATCATACATCATTCGGAACTAAACTAGACAAAAAAAAGACTTCAAGTTGTTTTTCAAGATCTTCGAATTTAAAATCACTTGTTGGTAAACTGTTCCAGTCAGCATTAGTCCTGTGAAAAAACTATTTTTGAAAGCCCTAGTACGAGCAAAGACAAGCGCCAGTAAATATTTATGGCTATGACTTCTTTTTCTAGAGGATAGTCATTTCACACAGTTGAGCAAACTTATTTTAACATAACCGGAAAGAATTTTGTGTACAAATGTTGGTTGATCATCTGTCGAGATTTAAACGTTTAGATGTTATAAGTTGCGTAATTTGTGTTAGCGAATTATGTCTTTTATATGTGCTGAAATGACTCTGACCGCCTACCGTTGAACTTTTGTAAGCAAGACAACATTTTTTTTTTAGGGTCTCAAATAACCTAAGCTTTGATGTATTACCAACGTTGTGCGCCAATAATGTGCTCATCTTCGTGGAGGTTGAAAGTTTCCTTTTAAAAACCACACTGTTCCTAGTGCAGCCGCGCATGTGCTTGCGATGTGATCTGACCATGCAAGGGTATTTGTTACAGTGACTGCAACGTACTTGTATTTTTCTACTTCTTTGAGTGGGTTATTGCGAAGAGCATGTTTGTAAAGGGTGAGAGCTCGCTTTCTCGTTATTCTCAAAGGAACTGTTTTGTCAATATTAAGTCCCTTGCTACAGTTTTGGCACTATTCATCTATGCTTGTAGCAGATTGCTGAAGAAACTAGTGGTCATGTACAACACATAGTTGTTCAAAAACAACACAATTGTCTGCAAATCATCGGATATGCCCATATGTACGACATCAACTAAATCATTACCAAAAATTAAGAGTAATAAGGGGCCTAACACGCTAACTTGTCGCACATTAGAAGAAATACGTAGAGAAGAAGCAGAGCTCCTGACCTCAGCATATTAACCTCGGTTTTTTAATTACACATGTATCCAGATTATTCCTGAAGGAAGCTCAATTTTTTTGAGCTTGAACAAAAGTTTCTCATGAGGCAACTTGTCAAAGGTTTTACTAAAATCTAAAGAAAACAGAGTCTGCCCAGATATATCTAGAACCCGTGTTATACATTTATTCGGTAACCATGTTGATATGACGGCAAAATAATATTTTCGGATAAAAATGTGTTATGATAATTGGCAACAACATGTTCTTAGATTTTACAGCAGCTACTACTGATAGAAACATGGCGGTAATTTGAAAAGAAATGGTGGTCACCTCGTTTCGAAAATCGGCACAACACGAGTTATACGCCATTCGCCTTGCATCTCACCACATTTAAGTGATGCATCAAAAAGGGCAGTAAGGTAGTCAGTAATTTGTTGTGCATAGCAAAGTAGGAATGAATTACTAATGGCGTCAGGCCCTGGCGATTTTCTAGGATTAACGTTAAGTAACATTTGCAGAACAACCTCACAAGTTATGAGAACATCATCTGGTTTTATAGGAATAGAGCCACGCAGTTCATAATACTGTGGTTCGCAAAAGACATTTTGAAAGTATTTATTAAAATGATCAGCAATTAGTGCAAGAGCTGTTATCAAGACCCAAACAACTAGTATTTTAGAAACTGCTTCATTACTTTGTTTAAGGTAATGCCAAAATTTATCACGCTCTGACTTGAGGAACTCTGGTACTCTCTAAAGCAAAAGGGTGTTAAAAAGGTCTGTGGTGTGTCCTTTTGGGGACTAATGGGGCTGTCACAATGATTATTCTTTTTAGGAACTAACAACACCAGGACTAATAGTTACTCCCCACAGACTAGCTTAAGGTAGTAACATTTAGTCATCACATCTACAGCATAGCGATTAGGGTAACTGTTAGTCCCACAAATCACCTCCAAGGACTAATGTTTCGTTCTCACATTTAAACCTTGTCGGGCAGCCGTTAGTCCCCACTTTTACACCTTACCAGCCTACTGTTAGTCCTCACAGTTGCACCTCGCCCGACGAACAGTTGTTCCATTCAATTACT
>NW_023608564.1:0-13673 GCF_013339725.1 Rhipicephalus microplus | reverse complement strand
CGAGCGAGCACGACGATTGACTGCAAGTGACGACTGGTGTACGAGGCTTCAACCAGCCACCTTATATATCCGGAACCGCCCCCCGAACCGGCATTTCGGCAGCAGTGACAGTGGTGTGCGCTCGTCCTTTCACAAGCATCTACTGCTTTTTCCAGATCTTGACACCGTTGGATGTCGAGCACTTCTGAACACTGCTAAACGGCTGCGTGCAGGAACTACCATCTTATCGAGGCCTGCGAGCGAGCACGACGATTGACTGCAAGTGACGACTGGTGTACGAGGCTTCAACCAGCCACCTTATATATCCGGAACCGCACCCCGAACCGGCATTTCGGCAGCAGTGACAGTGGTGTGCGCTCGTCCTTTCACAAGCATCTACTGCTTTTTCCAGATCTTGACACCGTTGGATGTCGAGCACTTCTGAACACTGCTAAACGGCTGCGTGCAGGAACTACCATCTTATCGAGGCCTGCGAGCGAGCACGACGATTGACTGCAAGTGACGACTGGTGTACGAGGCTTCAACCAGCCACCTTATATATCCGGAACCGCCCCCCGAACCGGCATTTCGGCAGCAGTGACAGTGGTGTGCGCTCGTCCTTTCACAAGCATCTACTGCTTTTTCCAGATCTTGACACCGTTGGATGTCGAGCACTTCTGAACACTGCTAAACGGCTGCGTGCGGAACTACCATCTTATCGAGGCCTGCGAGCGAGCACGACGATTGACTGCAAGTGACGACTGGTGTACGAGGCTTCAACCAGCCACCTTATATATCCGGAACCGCCCCCCGAACCGGCATTTCGGCAGCAGTGACAGTGGTGTGCGCTCGTCCTTTCACAAGCATCTACTGCTTTTTCCAGATCTTGACACCGTTGGATGTCGAGCACTTCTGAACACTGCTAAACGGCTGCGTGCGGAGAACTACCATCTTATCGAGGCCTGCGAGCGAGCACGACGATTGACTGCAAGTGACGACTGGTGTACGAGGCTTCAACCAGCCACCTTATATATCCGGAACCGCCCCCCGAACCGGCATTTCGGCAGCAGTGACAGTGGTGTGCGCTCGTCCTTTCACAAGCATCTACTGCTTTTTCCAGATCTTGACACCGTTGGATGTCGAGCACTTCTGAACACTGCTAAACGGCTGCGTGCGGAACTACCATCTTATCGAGGCCTGCGAGCGAGCACGACGATTGACTGCAAGTGACGACTGGTGTACGAGGCTTCAACCAGCCACCTTATATATCCGGAACCGCCCCCCGAACCGGCATTTCGGCAGCAGTGACAGTGGTGTGCGCTCGTCCTTTCACAAGCATCTACTGCTTTTTCCAGATCTTGACACCGTTGGATGTCGAGCACTTCTGAACACTGCTAAACGGCTGCGTGCGAGAACTACCATCTTATCGAGGTGCGAGTGAGCACGACGATTGACTGCAAGCGACGACTGGTGTACGAGGCTTCAACCAGCCACCTTATATATCCGGAACCGCCCCCCGAACCGGCATTTCGGCAGCAGTGACAGTGGTGTGCGCTCGTCCTTTCACAAGCATCTACTGCTTTTTCCAGATCTTGACACCGTTGGATGTCGAGCACTTCTGAACACTGCTAAACGGCTGCGTGCGGGAACTACCATCTTATCGAGGCCTGCGAGCGAGCACGACGATTGACTGCAAGCGACGACTGGTGTACGAGGCTTCAACCAGCCACCTTATATATCCGGAACCGCCCCCCGAACCGGCATTTCGGCAGCAGTGACAGTGGTGTGCGCTCGTCCTTTCACAAGCATCTACTGCTTTTTCCAGATCTTGACACCGTTGGATGTCGAGCACTTCTGAACACTGCTAAACGGCTGCGTGCAGGAACTACCATCTTATCGAGGCCTGCGAGCGAGCACGACGATTGACTGCAAGTGACGACTGGTGTACGAGGCTTCAACCAGCCACCTTATATATCCGGAACCGCCCCCCGAACCGGCATTTCGGCAGCAGTGACAGTGGTGTGCGCTCGTCCTTTTCACAAGCATCTACTGCTTTTTCCAGATCTTGACACCGTTGGATGTCGAGCACTTCTGAACACTGCTAAACGGCTGCGTGCGGAACTACCATCTTATCGAGGCCTGCGAGCGAGCACGACGATTGACTGCAAGCGACGACTGGTGTACGAGGCTTCAACCAGCCACCTTATATATCCGGAACCGCCCCCGAACCGGCATTTCGGCAGCAGTGACAGTGGTGTGCGCTCGTCCTTTTCACAAGCATCTACTGCTTTTTCCAGATCTTGACACCGTTGGATGTCGAGCACTTCTGAACACTGCTAAACGGCTGCGTGCGGAACTACCATTTATCGAGGCCTGCGAGCGAGCACGACGATTGACTGCAAGCGACGACTGGTGTACGAGGCTTCAACCAGCCACCTTATATATCCGGAACCGCCCCCCGAACCGGCATTTCGGCAGCAGTGACAGTGGTGTGCGCTCGTCCTTTCACAAGCATCTACTGCTTTTTCCAGATCTTGACACCGTTGGATGTCGAGCACTTCTGAACACTGCTAAACGGCTGCGTGCAGGAACTACCATCTTATCGAGGCCTGCGAGCGAGCACGACGATTGACTGCAAGTGACGACTGGTGTACGAGGCTTCAACCAGCCACCTTATATATCCGGAACCGCCCCCCGAACCGGCATTTCGGCAGCAGTGACAGTGGTGTGCGCTCGTCCTTTCACAAGCATCTACTGCTTTTTCCAGATCTTGACACCGTTGGATGTCGAGCACTTCTGAACACTGCTAAACGGCTGCGTGCAGGAACTACCATCTTATCGAGGCCTGCGAGCGAGCACGACGATTGACTGCAAGTGACGACTGGTGTACGAGGCTTCAACCAGCCACCTTATATATCCGGAACCGCCCCCCGAACCGGCATTTCGGCAGCAGTGACAGTGGTGTGCGCTCGTCCTTTCACAAGCATCTACTGCTTTTTCCAGATCTTGACACCGTTGGATGTCGAGCACTTCTGAACACTGCTAAACGGCTGCGTGCGGGAACTACCATTTTATCGAGGCCTGCGAGCGAGCACGACGATTGACTGCAAGTGACGACTGGTGTACGAGGCTTCAACCAGCCACCTTATATATCCGGAACCGCCCCCCGAACCGGCATTTCGGCAGCAGTGACAGTGGTGTGCGCTCGTCCTTTCACAAGCATCTACTGCTTTTTCCAGATCTTGACACCGTTGGATGTCGAGCACTTCTGAACACTGCTAAACGGCTGCGTGGGAGAACTACCATCTTATCGAGGCCTGCGAGCGAGCACGACGATTGACTGCAAGTGACGACTGGTGTACGAGGCTTCAACCAGCCACCTTATATATCCGGAACCGCCCCCCGAACCGGCATTTCGGCAGCAGTGACAGTGGTGTGCGCTCGTCCTTTCACAAGCATCTACTGCTTTTTCCAGATCTTGACACCGTTGGATGTCGAGCACTTCTGAACACTGCTAAACGGCTGCGTGCGGAACTACCATCTTATCGAGGCCTGCGAGCGAGCACGACGATTGACTGCAAGCGACGACTGGTGTACGAGGCTTCAACCAGCCACCTTATATATCCGGAACCGCCCCCCGAACCGGCATTTCGGCAGCAGTGACAGTGGTGTGCGCTCGTCCTTTCACAAGCATCTACTGCTTTTTCCAGATCTTGACACCGTTGGATGTCGAGCACTTCTGAACACTGCTAAACGGCTGCGTGCGGAACTACCATCTTATCGAGGCCTGCGAGCGAGCACGACGATTGACTGCAAGCGACGACTGGTGTACGAGGCTTCAACCAGCCACCTTATATATCCGGAACCGCCCCCCGAACCGGCATTTCGGCAGCAGTGACAGTGGTGTGCGCTCGTCCTTTCACAAGCATCTACTGCTTTTTCCAGATCTTGACACCGTTGGATGTCGAGCACTTCTGAACACTGCTAAACGGCTGCGTGCGGAACTACCATCTTATCGAGGCCTGCGAGCGAGCACGACGATTGACTGCAAGTGACGACTGGTGTACGAGGCTTCAACCAGCCACCTTATATATCCGGAACCGCCCCCCGAACCGGCATTTCGGCAGCAGTGACAGTGGTGTGCGCTCGTCCTTTCACAAGCATCTACTGCTTTTTCCAGATCTTGACACCGTTGGATGTCGAGCACTTCTGAACACTGCTAAACGGCTGCGTGCAGGAACTACCATCTTATCGAGGCCTGCGAGCGAGCACGACGATTGACTGCAAGTGACGACTGGTGTACGAGGCTTCAACCAGCCACCTTATATATCCGGAACCGCCCCCCGAACCGGCATTTCGGCAGCAGTGACAGTGGTGTGCGCTCGTCCTTTCACAAGCATCTACTGCTTTTTCCAGATCTTGACACCGTTGGATGTCGAGCACTTCTGAACACTGCTAAACGGCTGCGTGCAGGAACTACCATCTTATCGAGGCCTGCGAGCGAGCACGACGATTGACTGCAAGTGACGACTGGTGTACGAGGCTTCAACCAGCCACCTTATATATCCGGAACCGCCCCCCGAACCGGCATTTCGGCAGCAGTGACAGTGGTGTGCGCTCGTCCTTTCACAAGCATCTACTGCTTTTTCCAGATCTTGACACCGTTGGATGTCGAGCACTTCTGAACACTGCTAAACGGCTGCGTGCAGGAACTACCATCTTATCGAGGCCTGCGAGCGAGCACGACGATTGACTGCAAGTGACGACTGGTGTACGAGGCTTCAACCAGCCACCTTATATATCCGGAACCGCCCCCCGAACCGGCATTTCGGCAGCAGTGACAGTGGTGTGCGCTCGTCCTTTCACAAGCATCTACTGCTTTTTCCAGATCTTGACACCGTTGGATGTCGAGCACTTCTGAACACTGCTAAACGGCTGCGTGCAGGAACTACCATCTTATCGAGGCCTGCGAGCGAGCACGACGATTGACTGCAAGCTGACGACTGGTGTACGAGGCTTCAACCAGCCACCTTATATATCCGGAACCGCCCCCCGAACCGGCATTTCGGCAGCAGTGACAGTGGTGTGCGCTCGTCCTTTTCACAAGCATCTACTGCTTTTTCCAGATCTTGACACCGTTGGATGTCGAGCACTTCTGAACACTGCTAAACGGCTGCGTGCGGAACTACCATCTTATCGAGGCCTGCGAGCGAGCACGACGATTGACTGCAAGTGACGACTGGTGTACGAGGCTTCAACCAGCCACCTTATATATCCGGAACCGCCCCCCGAACCGGCATTTCGGCAGCAGTGACAGTGGTGTGCGCTCGTCCTTTCACAAGCATCTACTGCTTTTTCCAGATCTTGACACCGTTGGATGTCGAGCACTTCTGAACACTGCTAAACGGCTGCGTGCAGGAACTACCATCTTATCGAGGCCTGCGAGCGAGCACGACGATTGACTGCAAGTGACGACTGGTGTACGAGGCTTCAACCAGCCACCTTATATATCCGGAACCGCCCCCCGAACCGGCATTTCGGCAGCAGTGACAGTGGTGTGCGCTCGTCCTTTCACAAGCATCTACTGCTTTTTCCAGATCTTGACACCGTTGGATGTCGAGCACTTCTGAACACTGCTAAACGGCTGCGTGCAGGAACTACCATCTTATCGAGGCCTGCGAGCGAGCACGACGATTGACTGCAAGCGACGACTGGTGTACGAGGCTTCAACCAGCCACCTTATATATCCGGAACCGCCCCCCGAACCGGCATTTCGGCAGCAGTGACAGTGGTGTGCGCTCGTCCTTTTCACAAGCATCTACTGCTTTTTCCAGATCTTGACACCGTTGGATGTCGAGCACTTCTGAACACTGCTAAACGGCTGCGTGCGGGAACTACCATCTTATCGAGGCCTGCGAGCGAGCACGACGATTGACTGCAAGTGACGACTGGTGTACGAGGCTTCAACCAGCCACCTTATATATCCGGAACCGCCCCCCGAACCGGCATTTCGGCAGCAGTGACAGTGGTGTGCGCTCGTCCTTTTCACAAGCATCTACTGCTTTTTCCAGATCTTGACACCGTTGGATGTCGAGCACTTCTGAACACTGCTAAACGGCTGCGTGCGGGAACTACCATCTTATCGAGGCCTGCGAGCGAGCACGACGATTGACTGCAAGCGACGACTGGTGTACGAGGCTTCAACCAGCCACCTTATATATCCGGAACCGCCCCCCGAACCGGCATTTCGGCAGCAGTGACAGTGGTGTGCGCTCGTCCTTTCACAAGCATCTACTGCTTTTTCCAGATCTTGACACCGTTGGATGTCGAGCACTTCTGAACACTGCTAAACGGCTGCGTGCGGGAACTACCATCTTATCGAGGCCTGCGAGCGAGCACGACGATTGACTGCAAGTGACGACTGGTGTACGAGGCTTCAACCAGCCACCTTATATATCCGGAACCGCCCCCCGAACCGGCATTTCGGCAGCAGTGACAGTGGTGTGCGCTCGTCCTTTCACAAGCATCTACTGCTTTTTCCAGATCTTGACACCGTTGGATGTCGAGCACTTCTGAACACTGCTAAACGGCTGCGTGCGGGAACTACCATCTTATCGAGGCCTGCGAGCGAGCACGACGATTGACTGCAAGCTGACGACTGGTGTACGAGGCTTCAACCAGCCACCTTATATATCCGGAACCGCCCCCCGAACCGGCATTTCGGCAGCAGTGACAGTGGTGTGCGCTCGTCCTTTCACAAGCATCTACTGCTTTTTCCAGATCTTGACACCGTTGGATGTCGAGCACTTCTGAACACTGCTAAACGGCTGCGTGCAGGAACTACCATCTTATCGAGGCCTGCGAGCGAGCACGACGATTGACTGCAAGTGACGACTGGTGTACGAGGCTTCAACCAGCCACCTTATATATCCGGAACCGCCCCCCGAACCGGCATTTCGGCAGCAGTGACAGTGGTGTGCGCTCGTCCTTTCACAAGCATCTACTGCTTTTTCCAGATCTTGACACCGTTGGATGTCGAGCACTTCTGAACACTGCTAAACGGCTGCGTGCAGGAACTACCATCTTATCGAGGCCTGCGAGCGAGCACGACGATTGACTGCAAGTGACGACTGGTGTACGAGGCTTCAACCAGCCACCTTATATATCCGGAACCGCCCCCCGAACCGGCATTTCGGCAGCAGTGACAGTGGTGTGCGCTCGTCCTTTCACAAGCATCTACTGCTTTTTCCAGATCTTGACACCGTTGGATGTCGAGCACTTCTGAACACTGCTAAACGGCTGCGTGCGGAACTACCATCTTATCGAGGCCTGCGAGCGAGCACGACGATTGACTGCAAGTGACGACTGGTGTACGAGGCTTCAACCAGCCACCTTATATATCCGGAACCGCCCCCCGAACCGGCATTTCGGCAGCAGTGACAGTGGTGTGCGCTCGTCCTTTCACAAGCATCTACTGCTTTTTCCAGATCTTGACACCGTTGGATGTCGAGCACTTCTGAACACTGCTAAACGGCTGCGTGCGGGAACTACCATCTTATCGAGGCCTGCGAGCGAGCACGACGATTGACTGCAAGTGACGACTGGTGTACGAGGCTTCAACCAGCCACCTTATATATCCGGAACCGCCCCCCGAACCGGCATTTCGGCAGCAGTGACAGTGGTGTGCGCTCGTCTTTTCACAAGCATCTACTGCTTTTTCCAGATCTTGACACCGTTGGATGTCGAGCACTTCTGAACACTGCTAAACGGCTGCGTGCGGAACTACCATCTTATCGAGGCCTGCGAGCGAGCACGACGATTGACTGCAAGTGACGACTGGTGTACGAGGCTTCAACCAGCCACCTTATATATCCGGAACCGCCCCCCGAACCGGCATTTCGGCAGCAGTGACAGTGGTGTGCGCTCGTCCTTTCACAAGCATCTACTGCTTTTTCCAGATCTTGACACCGTTGGATGTCGAGCACTTCTGAACACTGCTAAACGGCTGCGTGCAGGAACTACCATCTTATCGAGGCCTGCGAGCGAGCACGACGATTGACTGCAAGTGACGACTGGTGTACGAGGCTTCAACCAGCCACCTTATATATCCGGAACCGCCCCCCGAACCGGCATTTCGGCAGCAGTGACAGTGGTGTGCGCTCGTCCTTTCACAAGCATCTACTGCTTTTTCCAGATCTTGACACCGTTGGATGTCGAGCACTTCTGAACACTGCCTAAATGGCTGCGTGCAGGAACTACCATCTTATCGAGGCCTGCGAGCGAGCACGACGATTGACTGCAAGTGACGACTGGTGTACGAGGCTTCAACCAGCCACCTTATATATCCGGAACCGCCCCCCGAACCGGCATTTCGGCAGCAGTGACAGTGGTGTGCGCTCGTCTTTTCACAAGCATTTACTGCTTTTTCCAGATCTTGACACCGTTGGATGTCGAGCACTTCTGAACACTGCTAAACGGCTGCGTGCGGAACTACCATCTTATCGAGGCCTGCGAGCGAGCACGACGATTGACTGCAAGTGACGACTGGTGTACGAGGCTTCAACCAGCCACCTTATATATCCGGAACCGCCCCCCGAACCGGCATTTCGGCAGCAGTGACAGTGGTGTGCGCTCGTCCTTTCACAAGCATCTACTGCTTTTTCCAGATCTTGACACCGTTGGATGTCGAGCACTTCTGAACACTGCTAAACGGCTGCGTGGGAGAACTACCATCTTATCGAGGCCTGCGAGCGAGCACGACGATTGACTGCAAGTGACGACTGGTGTACGAGGCTTCAACCAGCCACCTTATATATCCGGAACCGCCCCCCGAACCGGCATTTCGGCAGCAGTGACAGTGGTGTGCGCTCGTCCTTTCACAAGCATCTACTGCTTTTTCCAGATCTTGACACCGTTGGATGTCGAGCACTTCTGAACACTGCTAAACGGCTGCGTGCGGAACTACCATCTTATCGAGGCCTGCGAGCGAGCACGACGATTGACTGCAAGTGACGACTGGTGTACGAGGCTTCAACCAGCCACCTTATATATCCGGAACCGCCCCCCGAACCGGCATTTCGGCAGCAGTGACAGTGGTGTGCGCTCGTCCTTTCACAAGCATCTACTGCTTTTTCCAGATCTTGACACCGTTGGATGTCGAGCACTTCTGAACACTGCTAAACGGCTGCGTGCAGGAACTACCATCTTATCGAGGCCTGCGAGCGAGCACGACGATTGACTGCAAGCTGACGACTGGTGTACGAGGCTTCAACCAGCCACCTTATATATCCGGAACCGCCCCCGAACCGGCATTTCGGCAGCAGTGACAGTGGTGTGCGCTCGTCCTTTCACAAGCATCTACTGCTTTTTCCAGATCTTGACACCGTTGGATGTCGAGCACTTCTGAACACTGCTAAACGGCTGCGTGCGGGAACTACCATCTTATCGAGGCCTGCGAGCGAGCACGACGATTGACTGCAAGTGACGACTGGTGTACGAGGCTTCAACCAGCCACCTTATATATCCGGAACCGCCCCCCGAACCGGCATTTCGGCAGCAGTGACAGTGGTGTGCGCTCGTCCTTTCACAAGCATCTACTGCTTTTTCCAGATCTTGACACCGTTGGATGTCGAGCACTTCTGAACACTGCTAAACGGCTGCGTGCAGGAACTACCATCTTATCGAGGCCTGCGAGCGAGCACGACGATTGACTGCAAGCTGACGACTGGTGTACGAGGCTTCAACCAGCCACCTTATATATCCGGAACCGCCCCCCGAACCGGCATTTCGGCAGCAGTGACAGTGGTGTGCGCTCGTCCTTTCACAAGCATCTACTGCTTTTTCCAGATCTTGACACCGTTGGATGTCGAGCACTTCTGAACACTGCTAAACGGCTGCGTGCAGGAACTACCATCTTATCGAGGCCTGCGAGCGAGCACGACGATTGACTGCAAGTGACGACTGGTGTACGAGGCTTCAACCAGCCACCTTATATATCCGGAACCGCCCCCCGAACCGGCATTTCGGCAGCAGTGACAGTGGTGTGCGCTCGTCCTTTCACAAGCATCTACTGCTTTTTCCAGATCTTGACACCGTTGGATGTCGAGCACTTCTGAACACTGCTAAACGGCTGCGTGCAGGAACTACCATCTTATCGAGGCCTGCGAGCGAGCACGACGATTGACTGCAAGCGACGACTGGTGTACGAGGCTTCAACCAGCCACCTTATATATCCGGAACCGCCCCCCGAACCGGCATTTCGGCAGCAGTGACAGTGGTGTGCGCTCGTCCTTTCACAAGCATCTACTGCTTTTTCCAGATCTTGACACCGTTGGATGTCGAGCACTTCTGAACACTGCTAAACGGCTGCGTGCGGGAACTACCATCTTATCGAGGCCTGCGAGCGAGCACGACGATTGACTGCAAGCGACGACTGGTGTACGAGGCTTCAACCAGCCACCTTATATATCCGGAACCGCCCCCCGAACCGGCATTTCGGCAGCAGTGACAGTGGTGTGCACTCGTCCTTTCACAAGCATCTACTGCTTTTTCCAGATCTTGACACCGTTGGATGTCGAGCACTTCTGAACACTGCTAAACGGCTGCGTGCAGGAACTACCATCTTATCGAGGCTGCGAGCGAGCACGACGATTGACTGCAAGCGACGACTGGTGTACGAGGCTTCAACCAGCCACCTTATATATCCGGAACCGCCCCCCGAACCGGCATTTCGGCAGCAGTGACAGTGGTGTGCGCTCGTCCTTTCACAAGCATCTACTGCTTTTTCCAGATCTTGACACCGTTGGATGTCGAGCACTTCTGAACACTGCTAAACGGCTGCGTGGGAGAACTACCATCTTATCGAGGCCTGCGAGCGAGCACGACGATTGACTGCAAGTGACGACTGGTGTACGAGGCTTCAACCAGCCACCTTATATATCCGGAACCGCCCCCCGAACCGGCATTTCGGCAGCAGTGACAGTGGTGTGCGCTCGTCCTTTCACAAGCATCTACTGCTTTTTCCAGATCTTGACACCGTTGGATGTCGAGCACTTCTGAACACTGCTAAACGGCTGCGTGCAGGAACTACCATCTTATCGAGGCCTGCGAGCGAGCACGACGATTGACTGCAAGTGACGACTGGTGTACGAGGCTTCAACCAGCCACCTTATATATCCGGAACCGCCCCCCGAACCGGCATTTCGGCAGCAGTGACAGTGGTGTGCGCTCGTCCTTTCACAAGCATCTACTGCTTTTTCCAGATCTTGACACCGTTGGATGTCGAGCACTTCTGAACACTGCTAAACGGCTGCGTGCGGAACTACCATCTTATCGAGGCCTGCGAGCGAGCACGACGATTGACTGCAAGTGACGACTGGTGTACGAGGCTTCAACCAGCCACCTTATATATCCGGAACCGCCCCCCGAACCGGCATTTCGGCAGCAGTGACAGTGGTGTGCGCTCGTCCTTTCACAAGCATCTACTGCTTTTTCCAGATCTTGACACCGTTGGATGTCGAGCACTTCTGAACACTGCTAAACGGCTGCGTGCGGAACTACCATCTTATCGAGGCCTGCGAGCGAGCACGACGATTGACTGCAAGCTGACGACTGGTGTACGAGGCTTCAACCAGCCACCTTATATATCCGGAACCGCCCCCGAACCGGCATTTCGGCAGCAGTGACAGTGGTGTGCGCTCGTCCTTTCACAAGCATCTACTGCTTTTTCCAGATCTTGACACCGTTGGATGTCGAGCACTTCTGAACACTGCTAAACGGCTGCGTGCGGGAACTACCATCTTATCGAGGCCTGCGAGCGAGCACGACGATTGACTGCAAGTGACGACTGGTGTACGAGGCTTCAACCAGCCACCTTATATATCCGGAACCGCCCCCCGAACCGGCATTTCGGCAGCAGTGACAGTGGTGTGCGCTCGTCCTTTCACAAGCATCTACTGCTTTTTCCAGATCTTGACACCGTTGGATGTCGAGCACTTCTGAACACTGCTAACGGCTGCGTGCAGGAACTACCATTTTATCGAGGCCTGCGTACGAGCACGACGATTGACTGCAAGCGACGACTGGTGTACGAGGCTTCAACCAGCCACCTTATATATCCGGAACCGCCCCCGAACCGGCATTTCGGCAGCAGTGACAGTGGTGTGCGCTCGTCCTTTCACAAGCATCTACTGCTTTTTCCAGATCTTGACACCGTTGGATGTCGAGCACTTCTGAACACTGCTAAACGGCTGCGTGCGGAACTACCATCTTATCGAGGCCTGCGAGCGAGCACGACGATTGACTGCAAGTGACGACTGGTGTACGAGGCTTCAACCAGCCACCTTATATATCCGGAACCGCCCCCCGAACCGGCATTTCGGCAGCAGTGACAGTGGTGTGCGCTCGTCCTTTCACAAGCATCTACTGCTTTTTCCAGATCTTGACACCGTTGGATGTCGAGCACTTCTGAACACTGCTAAACGGCTGCGTGCGGAGAACTACCATCTTATCGAGGCCTGCGAGCGAGCACGACGATTGACTGCAAGCTGACGACTGGTGTACGAGGCTTCAACCAGCCACCTTATATATCCGGAACCGCCCCCCGAACCGGCATTTCGGCAGCAGTGACAGTGGTGTGCGCTCGTCCTTTCACAAGCATCTACTGCTTTTTCCAGATCTTGACACCGTTGGATGTCGAGCACTTCTGAACACTGCTAAACGGCTGCGTGCGGAACTACCATCTTATCGAGGCCTGCGAGCGAGCACGACGATTGACTGCAAGCGACGACTGGTGTACGAGGCTTCAACCAGCCACCTTATATATCCGGAACCGCCCCCCGAACCGGCATTTCGGCAGCAGTGACAGTGGTGTGCGCTCGTCCTTTCACAAGCATCTACTGCTTTTTCCAGATCTTGACACCGTTGGATGTCGAGCACTTCTGAACACTGCTAAACGGCTGCGTGCAGGAACTACCATCTTATCGAGGCCTGCGAGCGAGCACGACGATTGACTGCAAGCTGACGACTGGTGTACGAGGCTTCAACCAGCCACCTTATATATCCGGAACCGCCCCCCGAACCGGCATTTCGGCAGCAGTGACAGTGGTGTGCGCTCGTCCTTTCACAAGCATCTACTGCTTTTTCCAGATCTTGACACCGTTGGATGTCGAGCACTTCTGAACACTGCTAAACGGCTGCGTGCGGAACTACCATCTTATCGAGCCCTGCGAGCGAGCACGACGATTGACTGCAAGCGACGACTGGTGTACGAGGCTTCAACCAGCCACCTTATATATCCGGAACCGCCCCCCGAACCGGCATTTCGGCAGCAGTGACAGTGGTGTGCGCTCGTCCTTTCACAAGCATCTACTGCTTTTTCCAGATCTTGACACCGTTGGATGTCGAGCACTTCTGAACACTGCTAAACGGCTGCGTGCGGAACTACCATCTTATCGAGGCCTGCGAGCGAGCACGACGATTGACTGCAAGCGACGACTGGTGTACGAGGCTTCAACCAGCCACCTTATATATCCGGAACCGCCCCCCGAACCGGCATTTCGGCAGCAGTGACAGTGGTGTGCGCTCGTCCTTTCACAAGCATCTACTGCTTTTTCCAGATCTTGACACCGTTGGATGTCGAGCACTTCTGAACACTGCTAAACGGCTGCGTGGGGAACTACCATCTTATCGAGGCC
>NW_023608563.1:0-24166 GCF_013339725.1 Rhipicephalus microplus | reverse complement strand
TTCTGCTATTCTGAAACGCCAGTGTTGCTGCGCAAGCGATTTACCTTGATCACCCAAGTGCCCCGCCGCGGTGGTCTAGTGGCTAAGGTACTCGGCTGCTGGCCCGCTGGTTGCGGGATTAAATCCCGGCTGTGGCGGCTGCATTTCCGATGAAGGCGGAATTGTTGTAGACCCGTGTGCTCAGATTTGGGTGCACGTTAACAAACCTCAGGAGGTCGAAATTTCCGGAGCCCTCCACTACAGCGTCTCTCATATTCATGTCGTAGTTTAGGGACGTTAACTCCACATATCTATCTAGATCGCCAGAGTAAGCAGTCAGCTAGAATTTTAGAAGTAAATTAAATTATAATCTACGCGTTTGTTGTGTTGGACTCTTCATGTGGAGAGTCCTTGCTTACAGAGGAAACCCACAGCAGGCTTGGGATAGCCTCAAAATTCTGCGTCACCACCCCTTTAATTAAAAAGCGCTCACACATGTATGTCTAAAATTAGGACGGCAAGTGCCAACAAAAAGAGCAGATGCGTATCTCCGCGTCCTTCCTTATGGACGCTAAGTGGGCCCTTCGCTAATTGGCGAAAAAAAAAAGCTTTTTGGCGCAGTCAGCACTGAACTACTGCACCTATACAGTAGGGATTCTTCGATAGCTTCATAAGGCCAGCGTTATTAGCACTGGACACCGGTGTATACACGCTAGCGCGTACAACTCTTGACTGCAAAGCTCTTGTGTTTTCCAAGATTTTTCTTTTTTTCCTTTTGTCACAGCGGTTTCAAGCACCTCCGTGCTTCTCGGTTAGAAGCCCTGCTTATGTTACATTCTCCAAAAACAGGAACATTCTATTTGCTTCGATCCTACTTGATTTCGCCCCCACAGAGAACGCTGAATTGTCGCTCACAACCAACGATGCTAACAATAAAACCTGCTAAACGAGCTCTTTAACAATCATGCGTTCCAATGAATACGACACCCAAGAACAATATGGCTGCCGCTATGCACATAGAATATATGCTTTTAGAGCGAAGCTTTTTAAAGCGGCACCCATTCGTCCCTCGTCGTAGTGCGTAACCAGTCGTCCGCTTTGACCTGCAAGGTGGGGCCAGTTGGAGATTTCTGCTGTGCGTTGTTGAACAATAATACATTCGCAGCGTGCGCGTTAACTAAAATCCGAATGCCCTTGTCTCTCATTCCCCATCAGCAGCCATTGGCATCTACATTGAGCAGTGTCTGACAAGAAAGAGTTGCCACGTTACACTCGCTGGGCGTTACACCTCCTTGGTTTTAGAAAGGTTTAGGGAGTTTTGGGCCGCAGTGCTATGGATACAGTGAACTAGTATATACCATGAGCTCGAGGTGGTTAAAGGTGGAAAGTAGACAAGAAGCGCAAGCCGTAAGAAAGTATGCGTGTGCCACCTCTCGTGTAGTCCTTGGAATGTACGCTGGATGGCGGTGCTTCCATATGCGGAGTACATGATGAAAAGATGCAAGAAGGTGGTACTTGGAATGTTGACCAGATGGACAATCCGACACACAGACAGATGCATAGACGGACGCACGGATGGCTGCACGGACGAGTGGGCGCATGGGCGGATGCAAGGAAGAACGCAGGGATGGACGCACGGATGGACATACGAATGCACGAACGCATCACACGCATTGACGGGCGGATGGACGCATGGACCAGGTCGCACAGACGGACGCATGGACGGGACGGAAGCAGAAACGAATGATGACGGATGCTTGTGCCCCCTCTCATTAGTCGCCCCATGGATATGCTGCCATTTTTTTCGTGTTTATTAACATTACCATGTGAAATTGTGATGCATTATAACCGCTAAAACTTTCTGAGTATCTTGTGGTGCAAAGATGAGCTTTAGGAACCTTTTGGCCGAAGCATTTTGTTGTCTTGTGTTTTTGAGCTTTATGAAAACGAAACACTGAGAAAGAATAAGCAGCAAATAGTTTGAACCTGTATATGAATTAGCATTGTCGTTTTAGAACTGTTTTGTGCTGATCCACTAAAAAAATTACCCGTGAACGCTTAATGCACACAATGTCTTATTGGCGATATAGTGTTGGCGATGCGTAAGAAGTATATACGGGTTGTTATGGTGCCTTAGATATGCGCGGTAATTGCTTTTTAGTTGACAATCGCACAAGTATGAACGCTGAATCTTGAGCAACATTGGTGGGCGCTGCGGATAAGGTCGGCCATTTGGAATAGCCACTGGTGCCGTATAAAACGCCCGGTACCGTTAAGGGTGGACAAACAGGCAAATGGATAGACAGACAGACAGACCAAAATTATTGCGTTTAAGGTCCCCAAGAAAGACTAGCATCTTTACCTATCGTCTTTAAAAGAAATCACAGCATATCAACGGAGTATATCCGTCAATGCGTTCATCCGTCCATGCCTCTGTCTGTCTGTCTGTCTGTCTGTCTGTCTGTCTGTCTGTCTGTCTGTCTGTCTGTCTGTCTGTCTGTCTGTAAGCCCGTCCGTCTGTCTGTCACACACAGTAGCGCTACCTGCTGAGTGAGTCATACAACGAGGTGGTTACCAACCGCTAAATACATGCATGGACAGATTCACAGCTTTGCAAGTTTCGCCCCTAAAACAATCATATAATGATTATAGGCTTATTTCTAGAGCTCGCAGCTGTCATAAAGTACCCTGCTTCTGCGGAGAAAAAAAAGGATAACTGCTGTATCGATTTACCAGCAGAGTGCGAGCCAGGAGAGCCACTACTAAACCACGTTACGTAACCTCTCCAAGTCTGCTAAATAATCCTTGGTTGTGTAAGAGAAGAGCTCTGTGCACTCAAACGCGTGCGTTTTATTGGACATTTGGGTTATTGTCCAAATTAGGGTGTGCAAGCTATAGGCACCTTCTTTTTTTGTGCCATAGTTACTAGATGTCGGGTGCACTGAGTGCAGTACAGTCCATATTAAGAATAAAGCGCCTTTACAGGTACTCCAACATGGGCTATTCTCATTGTCACCTTAGTGCGGCGGGGTTGGTGCAACTATTTTTGGCAAAGTCGTTTCGTTGGTTCTGAGGGTGCACTTTTACACTCGATAGAGCATTATTTATTGCAACACCATCCCTGACGGCTTAAGAGTTGTACATTACGTCGTCAACTCCAAGTGCGGATCGCATTTGACGCCAAGAAGCAATAAGCTGTCTTCGTCACATCACGTAACGCAGGCAAGGTCACGTATTCTATTTGAAGAAAAAACTGAGAACAAAAACGAGAAACAGAAAAATATAGAAGTGAAAGTAAAATTGCAAGAAGTAAAAGTAAGAAAGGACAAAAAAAACTAGAACACGCAATAACAAAAAAAGAAAAGGGAAAAGAGAGAACAAAATAGCAGAATCAAAAAATGACCGCCTAGCTTCGCTTTTACATGAGGTTTGCTAGAACTAGTGTGAACCTGCCTTAATTTCTTTTTAGTCATTACGTGAAGTCTCTACATAACTAGGACACAGGCAAAAAAGGGCCACTAACAACAACACATCTTGCTTTGTCATTTGTCTCTGTTCTTAGTGCAATGGGTTGTTCCTTCCGCGCTGAACCATTGAAGTGAAAAACATCACCCAACTCACCCCAATGTGAGTTCTTACTGAAAGGTTTGGTATTGACCAAGATAAAAGTGATGCCACGAGCTCCACTGTTTAATAAGTTACCGGACGTCAGACCTGTTGAAGCTGCGTATCAATGTAAAAAGACAATAATAATTTGGGGCTTATACTTACTAAAGCCTCAGCGTTGTTAAAAAGTGCACAGTGAGTATGGGATACGGAAATGTTCCTCTCCAGGTATTGGTTAACGACATTAACAACAACCATAACAAGGGCCACTAGCCTACATGAATATGTGACTACCTCCCCTGGCATCAAACCGGTCACTTTCCCAAACATTGTAACTATACTCAAGCACCAATGTGAAAGTGACATTTAGAGCGCATATTGTACCTCATGAGTTTCAGCCCGTAACTCGGAAAGCTATATCACTAGGATCAAATATTCACAAACGCGCCAGTTTTCAACGTTTCTGCCAATGTTTTCGACGAAAGAAACGAAAGTTGCAGCATCGCTGGCACTTCGCTGGCTAACTACTGGTTTGTTGAAATAGTGAAAACAATATTCATATCACATTTGTGACTTCAATGCTATTGAAAGTTTTTGTGTGTGTGTGCGTGGCTCGCGAGAATCTGTGCCCTCATTTCATTTATTTCGACATGTGTGCTTAGGAAACAGTAAAATAAACTTGATGACTGAAATTGTATAAGACCTGGTGCTGTGCGAAATCTTCTTTGTCTGCGTAAATAACATCATCTATGTATTTAAAGCAGTTGTTCCAGTTTAGGGTAATACAGTAAAATCTCGTAAGTTCGAACAGCGCGGACAGACCGCAAAGATGTAACCTCTAAAACGTGTTATCACCAATTAAGCTCGTTTGTCGAAGGGCGTATTGAACAGACTATGCTTGCGAAGCTCCAGCAGCGAAGAAAATTAATTAACCAATTAGTTTTACGGCCTGTAAAGAAATTCAATATTTATTGTTGGGAGAAGTCAGCCCTGATGTGGGAGTATTTGGCGTTATTTATGCTCCGAAACATGTTTATTTACAAGAACTTATCCACCAATCACATTTAAAGGTAATGATATTTGGGCGGTTGCTTGTGTTTTCGCTTTTTCATTGCATAAACATAATTTACAGCTTATTTGAGGCCCTGAGCGCATTTTCCAAATTATGATTCCCCAGAAATGACGCTGTTTTGTTATTTTGCAATATATAGTTCATTTTGTTCTGTTCGGATTTGAAACCTATTGCGATCACTTTGGGCCCACTTCTGCGAAAAGGATTGAATACTGGGGACTCTCAATTACAATTACCGTTCTGGACGCTGGCACATTAAATTACCTGTTTTTCTGCTTAGGAATACACAGGGCTGTGCACAACCAGGGAATAGATCAAAACAACCGTAAGTTTGAAATAACCGAGTTCGAGAAAACTAGTCTTTACTGTGCTGTAGGTAAAAGACACTTCCGGAACAGTTTAGCCTACAGTAAATACAACACCGATAGAATTCCGGCGACATACTTCTTTTGTTAACAATCACCCGCGATGATATGCACACGCAGTTTTGCATGTTTAGTTGAAAAAGCGCCCACAGCAACAATGGCTGTTTTTTTGCTAACAGTTTGACTACCTGAAAACCGATTGCCTTTCATCACTGACTGTAATGAGCTTAACTAAAGAGACACAGAGAAGCTCACCTTTACGACGTCGTGTTCGCTAAGCACGAGTGAAACAGACATCAACAAAGCTCCATGCTTTGTGAAATTATGAAAACGCGTGTAATATTATCTACCTTGCTAATTGTGTAATAAATAAAATGAATGACAGCATAAATTTCCCCTTTGGTCTTTTCGACCACCATGAGGTGAACTGTTTATGCCCCTTCTTGACAAAAAGACATGTATTCCTCCTAAAAAGTCACGGTTCAAAATTCCCGTCATGTAGAAGATGAATGCGTTTAAGACTTTCGGAATGTAAACATCAATTTTTGGTGCCTCGGACATTTTGGTGCTAAAGAAACACTGAATTTATAATGTCTCTATTGTATATATAAATTTGCGCCCAAACAAAAAGGAAATGATCATGAAAAAATCCCCGAGTCACCCATGACGTCTTGCATCAGCAAAAAAAAAAAATAAATAAATGAAGTGATTAGGGACGTCATAGTGCACCTCCGAAAACAATTCGAAAACCAGACCGATTCTGAGACAGTCTATCCGGCGTTATAATATTTTGAATTTTAACATACTCTACTGAGCTTCATGCGACTGGCCCTTCGTAAATTCTGGTCACAGGTTTACCCCCAAAACTAACGCATTATTGAAATGATTCATAACGACCTCATAAGTCAAGACGAAATGAGCCAGCTGCGCATTTTCATGAACACTTTTTAAGCATTTTCAAAAGAATCCTGATAGCACATGCGATGATGCCACCTCTCCCTATATGGACAATAACATAATGTCACTATCAGACGTGTTATCTATGTTTGTCAATTTAAAGCCTGAAGCCTCACGAGTTACCTATGACCACCGAAATATGCTTCTGCATTGGTATGCAGAGCTGCCCATTTTCTTGTGATCAACTTAGCCTCTTCCTTTCT
Organism: Rhipicephalus microplus; assembly: GCF_013339725.1. Lineage (NCBI taxonomy): Eukaryota > Metazoa > Arthropoda > Arachnida > Ixodida > Ixodidae > Rhipicephalus > Rhipicephalus microplus. Next base: position 17,984 of record NW_023608563.1, on the reverse strand, counting down.
ACAGCTTGAGTCCCTAACGACTGCAAAACAATCAAGCACGTATTTTCCAAGTATTTATCTCAATTGATATTGATTATCGGCTATGAATTCTCGACCCATATTCACCACCTACTCCTTTATAAGCTTTCTGAACATGTCGCAATTATCTATATCACAAACGTTTACGGCTATCTGAAACAGTATTCCCTTCTACATAGAGTTATGAAGGGTTTGTGTGCTGTAACTCAGCTGGTCGAGTAATACACACTTTAGCATCTATTCTTCATAAATTTATAATAAATTGTGACACTTTGAATGATTTATTGATATGTTGGGTTTAACGTCCTGAAACCAGCATGTTATTGTGAGAGAGCCCGCAGTGGAGGGCCCCGGAAATTCGGATCACCTGGGGTTCTTTAACGTGCACCCAAATCTGAGCACACGGGCCTACAACATTTCCGCCTCCTATCAGAAACGCAGCCGCCGTAGCCGGGATTCGATCCCGCGACTAGCGGATCAGCAGCCGAGTACCTTAGCCACTAGACCACGCGGCGGGGCGAAGTTGGGTTTCATCATTATTATCAAATAGAAGGCAGGTTCTTGACATAATCAGTCACTGTTCATTCAAACTTCAGGGTACATCAGGTGTTCTTCAATGCAGTGTCTTGGAACCCTTCCTTTTTATAGAAAAAGCTGCTATAAATCACCCCAAAGTTCGAGTGCACCATAAGTATCTGCCGCCGCCATTGTCCGAAACCAGTATTGCCCTAAATAAGAAAAAAAAATCGGTAAAAACCAAAAAACAATAGAATATGATTCTGTGTTCTCTGCTTGTGAACCCAGTATTCTACCACAGGGCTCTGCCACAGCTTGGAACTCTGTCGAAAACTAGCTCTAGGCATGTTTAATTTCGGGAAGGGAGTCACGGTAATATGAGTAATAACGCGTTTTTATAACAGCAACTTTAAACCAGGCGTTAATCAAAGCGACTTGCGTAATGAGCGGGTCGTCGAATGTTCCAACCTATTACCAGAACTTCGGGCATAATTCTTCACTATAGACCGCCACGGGATAATAAAATTGCACAAAATTTCTTGGAAGTGTGTAAGGGGTACCAGGCTTCTCCAAAGAATGACAAAAGATGGCGTATAAAATGCCTGCGTACCACCGAGTTTCACTTTGTTCTGCACAGTCCATTGTTGTCACTTCCAGGGATCTAAATAAACTATTTATATACCATGTTACTAACCGCCGGCTTCTTGGTCGATCCCTATTAGTAAGTAAGACGCAAGCAAACCTGGAAGCAAGCAAGCCTACCCGCTACACAAATGTTATGATGATTTTGGGCGTTGTGGGTACTCTGCAAGTGGGTGACAGCAACTGCCCAAAGACAGTGACGGGCTCTGAAAGGCTGCTCTTGCAGTTTTCGATGTGTATGGATGAATAGAATTGTGGGGATAAACGTCTCAAAACCACTATAGGATTATGAGAGACGCCGTAGTGGAGGGCTCCGGAAATTTCGACCACCTGGGGTTCCTTAACGTGCACTCATATCTGATTCCACGGGCCTGCAACAGTTCCGCCTCCATCGTAAACGCAGCCGCCGCAGCCGCGATTCGATCACACGACCTGCAGGTCGAGTACCTTAACCACTAGACCACCGCGGCGGGGCAGCTATCGATGTGACAGTGCTGCGCGTTCCGAGCACGCCTGGTGGTTTTTAATACCGCCACGTGTATTTCTTGCTTCACTTCAGCTGTATTAGGTTATCGCCAACGGAGACTTTAAGTAATGGTGAACACAAACCTTGTCTGCATGTGCGAGAATCTTTAGGGCTGTAGTAGAATATTTTGTTAAGACGGCGCGCAAGACGTCCACATGACAGATTTTTCTGGAACTTATGTGGTCGCTAGCAATAAAGCTTTAATATTCGAATGCACATGCATAAATTTCGACACGTGTCAACGCTTCTCCGCTGATGGGCGGCTGGCGCTTTGTTCGCGGCTATCAGCGCTTGTGTGTATTGCTAGATTCTGAGGTTTCGTCGGCCAGCCACAAGTTCAGTCAAATCAACAGTTTCGTCTTGGACATGATATCTGCTACATTCGTCAATGTCAAGAATGTGTGCCAATATATATATATAATACTGTTGATTTGATTGATATGTGGGGTTTAACGTCCCAAAACAGCCATATGATTATGAGAGACGCCGTAGTGGAGGGCTCCGAAAATTTCGACAACCTGGGGTTCTTTAACGTGCATCTAAATCTGAGCCTACGGGCCTACAACATTTCCTCCACCGGAAATGCAGCCGCAGCAGCCACGATTCAATCCCGCGATCTGCGGGTCAGCAGCCGAGTACCTCAGCCATTAGACCACGGTGGTGGGGTTATAAATAATGCTGTTACGAAGTTGTCTGTCAACGCGCTCGAATAAGGGTAATGGCCGATGATTGAGTCTTTTGAAGGAAATTGTTGTGAACGATCATCACCCTCCTTAGTAACGTGTCTGGTGTAGCCTTTGGGATATGAAACCGAATTTCCACCAAACAGAGTCCCTGAACACATCAAGAAAAACAATTAGTTTTTTTGCACATGCTCATCAGAGTCAGTTTTCGTAGTGGTCAGCAAATATAAGTACCCTGGTGTAACAATAACAAAGAAATTAAGTTGAAATTGGCATGTATTTAGGATAAGCAAGTCAGCCTTCCGTCGAAAATGATTCGCCGAGTACAGTTTTTGACTAGCCGTGCCCTCAGGGAATACTAATATTGATATGTGGGATTTAACGTCCCAAAACCACCATATGAATATGAAAGACGCCGTAGTGGAGGACTCCGTAAATTTCTACCACGTGGGGTTCTTTAACGTGTACCCAAATCTGAGCACACGGGCCTACAACATTTCCGCCTCCATCGGAAATGCAGCCGCCGCAGCCGGGATTCGATGCCGCGATCCGCGGGTCAGCAGCCGAGTACCTTAGCCACTAGACCACCGTGGCGGGACTGCCCTGAGAGAAGTTGTTAGCCTAATTACCATTATTTGACATTGCCTCAAGTATGCTTCCAATATTTGCGCCCACAGACTAAAAAATAAATAACAAGACATATATGCTATAGAAATGATTCAACTACAAGCATTCGGTTTATAGTCTTCATACAGTCTCTCCGACAGCTATCATACAAGAAAAAACTCGGCAGATCCCATACCTTGTGGAAATCAGTATCATGTGCCAAAGCTGTCATTGAGTATTTTTGATGCTCAATTTTTTTGCTTCATTAAGCTTGACTAGGAGGATTGAGGTATTTTTGACAGTGTATGTTATCGAAACTAAGTGCACTTTATGAAGCAATGTCACAAATTTCAATAAAAAAAAGATTCATTAGCGTGTTCTTCAGGAATAGATCTACGCTTGAACATAGCTTGCTGTATTACAGGAAACATAGTCCGTTTATGCTTCTATTAGCCGCAAAATAAAAGAGAGTTGACATCTAGCGACGAGCAGAAGAGACCTCACCGTGTGTATTGCTTTTTGCGTCATCTACAAGTCACAGGGTGTCCGCATGTGCGCTTGCTTCATGCACGTGCTTGGGACGCAGCTTATTTTGTTGTGTTAGCACGCCTGTACGAGTGCCTATACAATATATACACAAGAATTTCACCTTTCAAAGCTTGCGAGCACAGAATAAGAATGCGCGTCTGCCCGTGCCGGTATGGCGCAAGATGGAATCACGGTACCAGGTTGTACGACAAAATCACTTAATGCGGGTACCACTTTGTAGCTCAAGCACAGCACACAATGCGTTCGTCAACGTCCTAAAACGAACGAAACACTAAATTACGAAGTGCGAATGCAGAAGTTTTGCGACACCCACTCGCAAATATTTTGGTGATTTCAAAAAAAAAAAAACACGAGATGCCGAGAAGCACGAACGGGCGCCTGCGGATATTTGTTCAGCGATGAAAAATACATCTAGCCATGCATTTATTTAGCTGCAGAAGTATTCATGCAAAAATAAAAGCAGAGGTATCCTGCACAAGAGTACGCACACATACAAATTGAATTTCTTTTTTTGGTGCCACTAAACGAACAAGTAAATACATAAGTGTATAAGTAGCACAACAATATTTTAATCGTTGTATTTGTACAATACAAGGTTACACACGTACAGATGACGCAAAAAAAACATCGATCACTCTGCCCATCTTGCCGAATACTCAAAGCCAGTGGAACCGTAAGTGACAAATTGTCTTTCTCGCACACAGGATAGGCACAATGTACCCCAGATTTTTGCTTTATGTGGGAGTAGAGGTCATAAATGATGACCCACCTTCGGCAGTCAACGCGTTTCTTCGCGGACAATAGACTCAAACCACTTACAGCGATGCACCGCTGCGTAAATTACGCGCCGCAATATCCACTATCCACATCGATATGGTGAAGTGCTGCCACCTATAGGCCCATCTCGCCACGAATTGAAGCGAAATTAACACCAGGCTTACAATTGTGGTTAACCAACATTACTCCCTGTATTATATGATTACAAGTGTATTGTTTATTGCCTTCTTCTAAAATAGGATAGTCAGCACTTCAACTAAAGTAGATCTTACATCGACACTATGCCTGCCTAGTGTATTTTTTTTCACAGCAGTTTCATGACCTGGAGTTGCACTGCCGAATTATGGGTGCAATTCTTGCCACAGATCATGATTTTTATCTTGGCGTTTCGTTACTGGAAACGCTGCTTGATATCGGCTTTTCTTAAACGCCCCTCGACATTTCACGTGCTAGTGTCTTGGTCACATATTTTCTGAAGCTGTATAAACTATCAATCACCTAGTAGGTCATGGGCGCATTTCCCGTTGACAACGGCCCGTTGATATACAGGGATACGGGAGGTCATGACGGACGATCACGTACGCAACAGGGATCTTCAATTATGCATGGCCTGGGCACACAGTCGCGCTATTCAAAAGCTCTCACCGCACCCCTATCAATTCTGTCTTGAAAAAGCTAAGCAGTCTGTCACGAAAGCGCGCAAACGTAGGCGGCTACACACACAGACAGACAGACAGACAGACAGACAGACAGACAGACAGACAGACAGACAGACAGACAGGCAGGCAGGCAGGCAGGCAGGCAGGCAGGCAGGCAGGCAGGCAGGCAGGCAGGCAGGCAGAAACGCACCAAGTGACTCTGGTTTCCAAAGAAATTCTTCAAGTGTAGAATAACGTACAAGCACTGCATTTTCGTTGAAAAACCCTCAGAACAATGTTTCTTATTTAAAAAAACATTTTGAATTGCACTATCGGCTTCCCCAGTAATCCAACCTCTCACGTCATGACTGACTACAAATTAACATGCCTAATCAATAACACAATTTCAAACATGCACCAACACGTGCAAGTTCTCCTTTCTGTCTTCAAACTATTACATACAGTAACGCTCCGTTGGTTGAGTCACCTGAAAACAATAACTGATTGAACTGAATAATATCTTACACAGAGCACTTCCCTTTTTCTGTCTCTAATTATAGAAACTTTCTTATATTTTAAATGCGAAACATTTCTTAGCGAACTTTGGCGACTTTGAGCGTATCTATCTATCTATCTATCTACTATCTATCTATCTATCTATCTATCTATCTATCTATCATCTATCTATCTATCTATCTATCTATCTATCTATCTATCTATCTAGTCGCCTATCACTTTTAGCTCTCCTGGCCGTTTCAGTAATGGTATCTATACGAAACTTGATATGGCATAACATGACTGTGGGAAAAACATAATTGATTAGTCATAGCATGAAAATCATGACATGTATGTCATGAATGTCATGATTTAAATTTATTGCTACTGCAGCTTTTGCGGTGGTTTCGTTCACATGACATGTTGCAAAACTGATATAATATGACATGATTGCATAGGGAAGACAAGCGACTGAACCTAACACGAAAAGCATGACACGCGGGTCATGTAACAACATGATCACCTGCCACGTTCATGATGCGCTCCCGGCCATTTCGCAAGCTTCACATTTTCCGAATTTCGTATTATGGTACGTGAATGGATGACGAAAGTATGTGACTGATGCACACATGATAATCATGAGATGCGTGTGCTAGCGCCACATATACCAAACTTTCTGTTACGTGACGTCAATGAATTACAAAATATATGACTGTTGCAAACATGATAATCCAGTCGCGTGTGTCATGTAAGAACTTGACCACATACCACGGTTATAGCATGCGGGCAGCCGTTTCGCTAGCCCCACATATCCTAAATTTCGTATCACGTGACGTGCGTAGATGACGAAGGTAAAAGACACATTCAAACATGATAATCACGATACGGAAGTCATGTACGGTATCATTTACCTCCACCTCGTAACGTTGTGCTTATTTTGAAGTGACATATCAACGATTTTTATTCATGCTTCGCATATCATCGATTCCCACTGTACGTGGGATCTGCCACTTTTTGAATGTTTGCATCTTATACACCTGTGTTGGTGTAATAGTACCCTTATTGCTGTATCAAATGATATATGTATGCACGTATGTGCACGTGTGGATAATTTTGTGAAGGCAAAGACTTATTCTGAATGCGGACTGCTATTACTTTTGCGTTTATGTACTAGTGATTTTGGTTTGACATATGTGCACTCATTTGTGTGAGGATGTACCTTACATGTTTGGGGCAAATATGTGTGTGTGTGATGGTTAAGGACGTTCGTCACTATGTTTGTCGATAGCGGACGAAAAAGGATTAACATCAACAATTGATGCGAACAAAAGAAGCTTTATATTGCACACTAGAGACGGAAGTGACACCTTCTTGTTGATGAGCTGCGCGAACCAATGGCTCTGCGCCTCCTGCGCGGGGAACACGCCCCCAAGCAGCTGCAGCAGCCCGATGAAGGCCAGCGTCGGGTGCGGCAGGTGCGGCGGAAACACCTACTTGTACAGGCACACCTTGTTCTTCTCGGTTTCGTGCACTTCCTGGTTCAGGAATGGGAACGTCGCAGTTTGGGTCCCCGTCGTCCCAACATGATGCGGTCGTCGACGTGCGCGAGGCAAAGGTGCACGGCTGGAACGGCTGACCAGCACACGGATGCGCTACCGTGTGCAGCGCCATTGAATCGGACGTCGCGACCAACCCAGCAGCCTGGGTCGCAACTCCCGAGGTCCAGGATCAGCCCGGCTCACGAGGACCACACCCGGTAGGCCTCGTCCACGAACCTGCTCGCGGCCACTGCCACCCAGGCAGGAGCCGTTCAGCAGGGCCCCGTCCTTGGACCTTGGACAGGGCGACGTACTCGACTCGAACCGACACACCGGAGCTCGACCTGGCCGACACGTACGCGTCCCACGTCCGGATCAGGACGCTGCCAGGAACTCGTCCTCTCGAGCGGCGCACCGCTTCCTCTGCCTTCCTGGCCTCCACCCTCGAGCTCTTTTTCGCACATTTCTCGGTACGGCTCAGCACCGCTGGCGATCCTCGATTCAGCCAGCAACTTCCCTGGCCCCTCGATCCTCGGCCACCCTGGACCTCGCCCGGCTCCGAGGTCCTCGGTGCAAACGCCCGCATCTCGCCCGGCAGAACGTCTCGCTCGTCCCTTGCCGATGTGCGACACCCTGGTGACACCGGCGCTTGATGGCATGGGTGCGACTACTGAGCAGTCCACCCGCATCGGAGACGCGATGCTCTATGCCGGGAATGGCCAGCCCGTCCAGCGAAGAGCGTGCGCCGAGACGCGATGCTCGACGCAACCGTGACAATTAGCCAGGCCACGTTCATCGCTGTGTTGAACGGCTGACCGCGGAGACGCCTCGCCGAGATCCGTGATGCCCTCGGCAAGGAAGAGAACAGCAGGCCAGGCCGCGCCCCAAGATGCAGTACTCGTGCCGGCAATGCCGCCCCAGCTGGTAGTTGGACGACAGTAGCGTGGACAGCCGCGTTCCCTGGCCGGAACCTGGATCGCCTGCGTTCAGCGCTTCGGCCCGCTGTCTTCCGTCTGCCGCTGCTCTGGCTCGTCCCCAGCCACACAGCCTACTGCCACGTAATGATCGCACGGGGCCCAATCGTGGCACGCCACCTCTATGGGCCAGCACTGGTCATCAGCTGATTGGCGCACAGTTGCCTCGTAATCGCACGTGCCTTCTCCTCTTCTTCATTTCTTGTTGTCGCCTTCGCGCCACCTGCCGTTCGTCTTCTTCAGTTCTGGTTTGCGTTCCTCTGCGTCTTTAAGTCCTTTCCTTACAGTGTGTTTTGATTATGATTTGCTATTTCTCTTTGTACAACCACTTGTAATTTACTCTTCATGCCACGTCTGCATGAGCTCTCTTCTGGGATGTAGGTATCCAGTGAATAAATCGTAAATTTACAAGGCAGAAACATTAATATACGGCCTTCCTTCCTGTCGTTGTTTGAGCAACGACAGAAGCACCTTTTCCTGTGTCTGTTCCTGCAGCTTCGATTTAGGCAAGATTTCAGTGATCTTATGCGAAATTCCAGTGGCGTCACGCCTATAACACGAAAGCCACACAACTGAATGTTTCCAATTGATTTCGTACAACCAACATCCTCGCAATAAATGGTGTATATATGATGCTCATTTTGCTGCTCATATTGCATATCGCACAACCATTTGTCCTCTTGGCCAATTTAGCGAAACTCGAACGCACCTCAATACCCACATGCGTGACTGTTGGTACTACAGCAGTGCGCTGCAGTACATGACACATTATGCCTGACAGAGCTCCTCTATACTGCCAGAGTCCAAAGAAGCTTCTGAGGTGTGGCATCACTCAGTGGTGAAAAAATTTGCTTTCATGCTGAATCCTTGGGTTGTATTCAAGGACGCATTCGATATTGTTCTTCCACAATGTGCGGTAGCAGCAGAACTGGCGGCCGCAGAAGACATCGCCAGCAAAATCTGTTGTAAGCACTTTTTTTTATTATAATCACGGAGTATGATCTTATATAATGTGCTAGTAACGAAGTAATAAATGGCAGCCTTCAGTGGCTGCACTTAAAAATGAACTATTGTGGCGAAGATTGTTTTTGGTTGGATGCTCTTTATTTTTTGTTGTGCCGGAAGTACTTTCTACATCCAAAATAGTACTAATCCACATGTGCTGCTGATCAGCAGCACTTACTATAAAAAGTAGTTTAGATCTATTTATAACTTTTTCGGGTTCAATGGATCCTTCTTCTTGAACACTCTCCCCACGCAAATGTTCGGAATATTCCGACAACCAGAATAAAGTCCTCTACGTTAAGTGCTCATGAGAGAAACAAAATGCCTTGGGGCCACTCTACCTAACGACAATTTTCTATCGGAGCACAGCCAAGGCCTTTGAAGCAAAGTTCACACTTTTACTGCGCCCCTGCACATACTTTACCGACGCTAACTTTTCCAGGCTACGTAGCCTAAAAATACATAAAAAGCAAACCTATAAGTATTACGTTCGAGACTATGTGGAGTGCCTGCCCCGCCACGGAGGTTTAGTGGCTAAGGTACGCGGCTGCTGACCCTTAGGTGTCGGGATCAAATGCCGGCTGTGGCGGCTGCATTTTCGATGTAGGCGGAAATGCTGTAGGCCTGTGTACTCAGCTTTGGGTGCACGTTAATTCACCGCAGGTGGTCGAAATTTCCGGAGCCCTCCACTACGGTGTCTCTCATAATCATATAGTAGTTTTGGGACGTTAAACCCCACAAATCATCAATCATTCGGAGTGCCGTAACAGAGCTTCTTTCATAATATTGATACCCCATGACAATATATTTAGGATTTTTGTTTTGTTATTTTTACTTTTCTGGTTTTTCAGCGTTGCTTTGTATTTTCGTTTCTCCGCGAAAACTGAAGGCATCCTTCGGTTTGAGCATGTTCACTTCGAAACTTTTATGCGAGCATGGATGCCTGAACTGAATCTGCATACATCGAGCATAAAGAAACGAAGACAGTGGTGTGTTGCGAAATATTCTGCAGGCAACAGACAATCAACGGGAGAGGTGTGAGTAAGTAATTCGTTCAGCTCAAGGGGTCACTCATTACGATATACACATTTATTGTGACACCGGCCGCTTGCCAGTCCGCATTAGGACCAGGCGCTTGAAAACAAAAATATGATTGGGACCTACGCAAAAAAAATGATGCATACTATAGATTGTGTTGTATATGTGGTCAAAATTTAGGTTGTCTATTCTATAGCCTAAACAATGAAGCTGATGATCGCGTAATGTAGTCAAATGATGATGCAGACCTCTACGCACCAAAATACACAAAACAGCTTGTTGTCTTTCAACAGGATTTCAAATTTTGCAGTTCAAAATTCGTCGCGTTGATTTTATTTTTTTAAAATAAACCAACAACTTCCATCAAGCTCCTCATGCTTTCCTTTGCCTTACAAAGTATTATATCACCCCCAAGCAAAAAAAAACGAAAAAATATTGCTCATCCCTCTGTCATAAGAGTACGCAGAACTCATAAATAAAGCATGTCTTTGCAGAAATAGAGCTCAGGGCGAAGTTGTATACTATAGCTTGTAGAATATATATTCCTGTGTGGCAGCTATGTCACTGTTTGTCGTGTTGCACCTACGTTGACGTAGTGGCACATCTCCATCACAACGAAAAACACTCATTACCATAAATTGAAATTGTCGAAGTATAACTGACCACACAGGCAACAACAAACACATGATGAACACTGGTATACTCGATATGCACTTTTTTATTGCGTCGTCAACTAAGGATAGAATTGACACAATGTGCGCTCGCTTGTAATTCGCTAATATTCAGCTACGCAGGAAGCCAACGCTCGCAGCTTCGGCGGCGAACGTGCCCGGGCGTTCTATGTCCTGCTTGTTTCTCTGTCTGGCCCAACGGAGACATGACATTCACCCGTCGATGTCGTTGCCCATCTGCAGTGCTAATCGCAGCAATTCTGTTCGTCCGTGCTCCCCCGCTCGAAGCAGTACGCAGCGGAAAACAGCGTGGGTGTATGCGGAAGCTACACTATTCTGACTATGAGCCGTCAGATGCAGTATTCTTCGCTGGTATCGAGACACTTCAAGCATAGTCTCTATAAAATTTCATACTATAAAACGTTTACGGCAAAACGGTACTAGTGTCCATGCCGGCTACATTATTGGCGCATTGTACCACACTGATAATGGCGGGAAGTGGAGGCAACGAATCGGCTGCGGGTGGATTATGTTCTTTAAATTCACGATGGTTGTTCATCGACGGTAAATTAATTTATTATTTATCAAGGGGAACTACAGCAGGTGTTATACAACAGAAACAAAGTAATTATGCTTAGAACTTGCGGTAAAAGAGATTGTTGTTCATAATCTTCCTATTGTTAGGCAATAAAGCGTTCCATTCTCCAATGGCTCTCGTAAAAGAAAGAACCCCTGATGATGTTACCTTTGAAAAAATGTTTATGGACTTTACGTGCGTGATGGCGTCTCGACGACAGTTTGGTGGGTAGCTAAGTATACCTTTCTCACTCAATGCTGTATTTCCGATTTTAAACATCGTGAAAAAAAATATAGTCGAAGCGTTTCTCGCCGATCTTGCAAAGCGTACCACGAGAATTCGCTTTCGCTTTCCGTCATGCCTAAGTTTCTACATAAATGCTCAGTACAACCCGTATACAACGATATTTTGCACCATTTCAAGCTTTTCCGAAGGACCAACTGTGGGCACACCTGAACAAAAACAAGCGTAATGAAGTCAACTGCAAACATGCGTGAAATACAACTGAGTGATAAGAAGATATTTTGAAGTAGTACTTGCTTTCATTTTTATGCATGAAGAATTTCAAAATAAGTTGCGTAAGCATCAAATTGAAGTTAAACCTAGACAAATTCATCCAGCAGAGGGGGCGTTGCTCTGCAACTGTGTTCGAGATTCATCATGACTGCAGACCGAAACTTCAAGCAAGATGCCTATTCTTTCTGAAGTTTGTTTCAAGCCTATTTAAAGTATAAATACCACCTAAGAAAGAGGATGCGTTTCAAACGAACATTTATTGTTCCTATAAGTGCCTATTTCATGGTTCGTGCCCATATCGGCATTTACGTGCCTGAAATTGCGTGTTTGCCTTCAACTAGTGCACGTTGCATAAATAAGCTGCTCATATTGCTGAGACCGAGAGGCAATTAGTGTGGTCATAATACTTAAGTACACGTTTAGCACGCTAGTTATGGTTTTTCTTGTTCCCCTTGTTAACACCTGTTAATGTGTGAATATGCGGCCACTTAGGGTAGAAGCACGCATGCGCTGTACCACGTGGGTTGAAACAGACCATAGTTCGAGCACTGCCACAGCCAACGTATAAGTGGCGTCAGCCGATGCGCTCCGACGCATATCACACTCGCCAATGCGCGAATAGCGTTGGACTATTAACGTACCTTTACACCAGTGGGGCTAGAGTGTACCATCGCGAGGAAAAGCAAAGCTAGCACATCACTACCCCTCCCCCCCAACCCCAAAAAAAGATATCCGTTGCTTGGCTCAAGAGTAGTGAGCGTGTGGTAGAGTTTGCTGTGGCGTACTTGGGAAGATTTAGGTCAGGCTTGTGCTGCAGCCTACCAAGCAAGGCTGCCGAAAATACGTCGAAAAGTGTCCCTGCCTGGCAATTCACCAGGTGATCACTGCAGGTGCTCCTTTTTTATTGGAGAAACGATATTTCTGCCATCCGTGTGGGAAGCAGGTAAAAAGACAATGGCAATGGCAATAGAAACATCTTGAAATAACATCTTGAGTTTGACGTGCACCGTGTAACACGCATAGGTAAAGCTCTGAACATTGCTTAAGCAACTGCCAATTTTATTAACCCTTGAACTTGCGCTAGTAACATTCATTTCGCGACTATTCCACTGGCCCTAACATTAGTTGTTTCCATAACCGCATCTCTCAGCTCACATGCAACAGGAAATATGCTGCACATTCTCGGGTGGACACAAGTTATGGGAATGGCTAGAGAGAGCGTGCCGATTAGAAGTAGAAGAGAAAAGTGAGGATCGCGGGCGCGCTTGTGGCACATGGCAGCCGCTGGCAGCGTGCCCAATAGGGCCCGGGTTCCTATCAGTAAAACATGGTTTCTGTAGAATTTGGCCTTTTCTTCGGAGCAATTCTCCGACTAAGCACAGCATCGAACCCCAATATTAAGGCCCAACAAGAAGATCCCAGCCCCTGGGCTAAGGCCATCGGGAAAAGATGTCCTCCCCAATATCAGTCCAGCAGTTCCCACCGACTCGCCACTTCGCAACCTTCCAAGGTGATATCAGCCACGCGCTGCTCTGGCAACTAGAGGGGCTTGCCTTGACATATATTCCATTTGACACATATCCCACTTTGGAACTTGCGATCCATTTTTGTTCCACTGAGCGGTCCAGCTCCTCCACGCTCTTTCTTACTCCGGGATGATGACGCCCGACGAGATACGGATTGTCTCTTTGGTGTGCCGGTACATTCGCTTCTTTTCATCGGCATTCAGTTGCCCGCGCAGGACTCGGAGGGCGTGACCAGCTAGTCCAGCCGGGCAGCTCTTCGAGATGACCAGCGACGCGGTCGCGACGCATCGTCCGCCAGTGAGGTTTCCGCTACCGGGAACGAGGTCAGACAGTCCCTCGACGACCAAGGCGGCTCGCCGGTGCCGAGCAAAGACCACAAGATGCGTGACAATACCTCGAAAGCGCAGATGAAGGGGAGAACTCCAAGCTAGCCGACGCTGGGAAAGACGCCGAGGGGAGCACAGGTGGCACACATGATACGGTGGGCTCATCCACCGTGGTGGCACCACAGGACGACAACGAAAGTGCCGATGACGCATACGCTGACGCGGGCCTGGAGAACATCAACACCGCGCGTTCCTTGACGATGGTAGAGAAGCTCAATGGCGCGAAATATCCGATGACCTCCGGGGCGACAAGAAGAGCACCGGTGAGTGCCGGAGGAGTGAACAGGATGTCGGCGTAGCGGTGGACGTCGTGTGCGAAGACGCCAATGGACAACACAATGTTGCGGCTCAATAAAAAAAGGAAACGGAAGAAGTGCTAAATAGGAGGAAGAAACCAAGAGCCATGGAACGCAGTCACGCGATAATAATATCAAATGAATCATAGTCTGGTGGCAAGGTGGTTCACACTCGTGACCTTGAAAAAGCCAAGGCTACCCTTGAAGCCGAAGTGGATCGTCTGAAGCAGGACACACTGCGTCATACAACCCGCACCAACCTGTTAGAACGAGAGTTTGGAAGCTTGGCTGATCCACGACTTGGACCTTCAGTGACCTTATCCAGAAGATGGGAAAGAAAACGGCTGTCGGTTCTGACACTGTCTTTTATGACATAGACAGTGAAGAAGAGACAACTGAAAAGGTAACGTGCAAGAAACTTTTTGTTTTCTTGAAATCGCCCGTGACCTGCATCATGCACCTGGCGAAAAAGTGACTACTGCATTTTCCAATATAGTTGCTATTACTATGCTGTCAGATTTGCTACTTATAGCACTTATAACTGTATTGAAATGTCATATTTTTAAATTTCATGAAGCTGCAAAACAAGCACGAGATGTTCCACCGTGACTGTGTTTGGCAGTTTTATAGCAGTGGAAGCTGCTCAGAAGTTCTTTGAAAGGACAATAGCCTTGGAGAGCTCTTCTTAAGGGGCACTATGTGTAGATAATGCAGCTAGCGTACACTGAGCATCAATTTTGAAGTGGTAATAAAATTACAGCTTCTTGAATAATCGCCCTCCCATTAGACAATTCCCATTTCGCGGTTTTACATTGAGCAACAGTCTCTGATGTGTACGCGACACAGGATATGCAAGTCAGGGTTGCAGCGCTCTTACAACCGATAGGTGGCAAAACATACTGAGAAACTCTCCCATTGCTTTCGCACCAGTTGAGAAGGCCTTAAGGAAAGGAGCATGCATGTGCAGTCTGTTGTGGCCATTGTCTGACAAAGAGGGGAGGGGGGTCCTTACAGGGTACAAGGACAAAAGTGCTGTAGAATACTAGTTATAACTTGAGAATTTATGAAAAGTCAATAACTGGTAAATAATGACAAGTAAACCTAATTGAATTACCCAGAATGTTAGTTTTGGAAAAGTAATTGATTACTTGAAAGTCGTGTATAAATCTGATCGAGTGTACACTAAGCTATGTAGGCATAATATGGCTGCTTGTTACACAAATGGTAACTATGCCTTGCACAGAGTGACATTAGAGAGAGTGGCAGGCAAAGAGCAGCAACTTCCAGCAATTTGGTACAATTTACACAGTGAGCTATGTTAAAATTCACAGATATGCATTGTCAGCTTTTTAGATGACATTGTGTGTTGGTGTTGTCGCTTTTATCCTATTATGTGGCAAAGTTGGTATGGCATAGTTGTTTTTGTTGCAGTCATGGTAACTATGTGTTTATTGATGTTGTGATGCAGCTAAGAATTTTCTAGACAATTTAGCGCAAGTCTGGGGGATGCGGATATTGCACTGTTTGAAATCGAACATCACTGAAACTGTGGTGGCTGTGGTGGTTATCGAGACGCCTTGCAATGTGAGAGATGTTATACCCTTGTCACATGGGAAATTCAATGCCATTCACAATAAATTACATTAAGCGGACCTAATTTCATTTTACCTGCGTGCTGTCCCATGACAAAAACAAATGTCGTTTTGAAATGATGACCATGACCTCAGCCCTCCTGACCCATGGCTTTGGGAAAAATAAACATATAATAAATATTGTATGTCACATGCGTGTATCCACAAAAATAATTTTTATGGGTGGAAAGGTGCACCTATAATAAAAAAAAAACTGGCAGGTTTAAATAAAAACTTGCTACAGCTGCACGACACACTCGAATACCGTTGGCCGATGGAATGACCGGGCATGAGTACAGTCAACTGAAGCAGGGTGCACAGCTGACTCCGCCGCTGGCAGAAATGAGACGGCAGCAACGATTCGTTTAGTCACCATCTTGGTCACCACATTATTAATATCCAGAATACAGGCAATAATGACAACAGGGCACAAACGAAACATGCCCTGCGTTCAGCTGCTGTCATGGAGAGTAGCTTCTTTTTAACGCTGTGGCACTAGAGAGCTCGATTTGCAGAAATTCCGGCGTAGGCATCATTGTTTGTGAGCGAAAAATCATCTTATGCGCTACTGAAAAATTGAGAATCATGCAAATAAATAAACAATAAAAATTCTTGAGACGCAGTTCGTTTGCATGGCAAGCGGAAGTTCTACCACACGGCCACGCATCTGTTTGGAATACAATGAACGAACTTCCTCTGCTTGGAAATGCAGTGAAATTACCTTTCATACTTAACAAACACACACGTCCTGTATACATGCTTTACAACGCAACATGAAATATTGCAGTAATAATGTGTGGGTACAACCTGCCATTTCTAGCGGGGCGTCGTCACATGTCATTATCATAATGGCTTGGAGGTTTAAAACCGGTCACCCATTACCAAAGGCACATGCGCTACTGTACCTATTCCCTTAAGGCCACGTAGTGGCATGCGTAAGAAGTTCGAAAAGGTTTCATGCACGAAGTGTTCGATGCACATTGTAGCAACTGGATATCCTTATCGCCTTCAACTCCTAAAAAAAAGCTTTAGGGTTCCTTAATTTGTTTCTTTACCTTTTCCACCTGCTACCATGTCATCAACCCAGTAATAAGTTGAGCTAGTAAGGAACAAGATCTTCATAAATTATAAAATTTCTCTATTCTGAAGATATAGCCATTTCCCTAAAAGTCCCTGACATTGAGACTACTCAGTCAGAAATCGAATGCGGTTGTGTTGCAGGAAACTCGTTCCACAGAAAAGGTCGTTTTCATCAATTGGCATAGTTTCTCCGTGTGACAGCAAAGAAAGGACATTGCAAACGAAGGACACTAGATTTGCTGTGTGACAGGGTGTTAGAATGCTCACTAGTCATGGCTGGAATACGCTACATATCATTTTAACATATGGTGTGGTAGCGCAAATTTGATGGGGACACCTGAGGACAAGAAAACACTGCACTCGTAGTCTCACAAACAGTGGCGTGTTTTCTGTCCTCTGTGTCCCCGTCGAGGTGTGCGCTACTATAACATATGTTGAAATGATATCTCACCAACTAGCCCAGCTTTCAACACTACTGAACTTCATACGCTAGGTAGTTGCTACAACCTGAATTATGTTTGTATCAATGGAGCGTGTATGTTTCCTGGCATATTTGCTCGTTTTCGGCTTCTATTCAGTGATGTTGGCTTTGGGTTGATGTGTTTATTTGCCAGCATTCAAAAAAGAAAAAGAAAAAAATCAGCAACCAAGAAAAAAGAGGCGTTGAAGCAGTGCGAGCTCCGAAGAAGAGCTTGTCGAACTGAGTCGGCTCGAAAAAGAGAGGAACCTTACGAAGCAGCTCAAGAAAAAAAACAAAAGACTGAAGGAAAGAATAAAAGTACTTGAGAAGAGAAATGACAAGCTGCAAGACATGCTGCAAAACGAACTCATAAGTTATATTTATTCCATGCTGCCTTTTAGAATTTTTTAAAAAATGATTTTTCATGCAGTCAGTGAGTGCTGTAGGTGTGTGTACTCTAACACATTTTCTTTGGCATCTTCATGTTATTTCAATGCTGTTTGTTCCACAATAAGGAATGGGTACCTGAAATAGCCCTTTGAATTAATGTTGTACAGTCGACATCCGAATTCGCGGACACTCAAGGGATTGCGAAAGGTCCGGAAAATCAGGCAGTCTGGAAAAACGAATGCAAGTAAAAATACACTTTTTGAATAGGTATTTTTCACTGACGGAAAGGGTCACAACAGAAGTACAGGATTCTCGTTGCAATTCAGCAAGTGCATCATTTAGGTGGCCTCGAAAAGAGGCGTTTGTAATAAAAGCGAAAGAAAAAGTTTGATGTGACCCACGCTATAGTGCGTTTGTAAAAATTAAGCGCTAAAGACTGGCGTATT
>NW_023608562.1:0-24717 GCF_013339725.1 Rhipicephalus microplus | reverse complement strand
GACGGCTCCTGAAATGGTAACAATGTATTTTGAACAACTAACGTTACGGCATTCATAAGGATCACGATCCTAAAGCTTAGGGATTGCGACCGAGATAGGGAGCACCAAATCAGGAAATTTAAGAGGTTTACGTGAGCAAGTTAGGCCATGTCTCGACGCCCAAAGCACCGAGGTGGAGTACGTGCCCTGGGTGGTGTACTGTTTACGTGATACGTGGGTCACATCACGTAGCATCACGTAACGTCGTTCGCACTCCCGCTCAAGCCACCGTTGCTGTGGAGAAGGAGGGGCACCGAAGTGGAGTACGTGACCTAGGTGTTGTACGATTCAAGGCGTCTTCGCCTATCCCGTGTTTTAACACATATGCTCGCGTCGGCGCCGTGACCCACCCCCTCTTTCTCCGCAGACACTCGCGTCGCGTCGGGTCGGCGCCATGTCAACCAACGTTAGAGGTCCAAAAAGGTTTTTTATGTTTTTTTTTCAGGCGTCTTTAACCATCCCGTCTTTCTCCGCAGGTGCTCGCGTGGCGTTAGGGCAGTGGCCCACCCCTCTTCCCCGCTGATGCTGCATCACCTGGGCGCCCTGTCAAACGGTAATGCGCTCTATCTCCCTTTCACCTCATGACCCTTATAAAATGCCGTAACGTTAGCCATGCAAGCTACACTTTTACCAGTTCAGGAAGCGTCTCGTCATGGCCACGCCACGGATAGACCCCAACATTGTCGAAATCGCCGACATCATAAGGTACCATAGCTGAGACGTCATAGCTGAGAGAAAAAAAAAGAAAAGTAAGGGGGGAGGGGGGCCGCGCATCACTCCTGCGACTCTATTCAGTTTTCTCCGTCATCCCTAATACTGAGACGCGATATCTTAATCGCACAGCTGCGCACACAGCAAAATAACGCGCCTAGACTTCTGCTAGGCTCGGTTCATTCCGTTAATTAAAACGAATTCTGTAATGCGCGGTTCATTCCGTTAATTAAAATGCCTCTTAATTGCGCAGCAGCGCCGCGCTCAACTTCTGCTAGGCGCGGTTCATTCTGTTAATTAAATTGGCCTCTTAATTGCGCAGCAGCGTCGCGCTCAACTACTGCTAGGCTCGGTTCATTCCGTTAATTAAAACAGCCAGCGTCGCTCATGCACTCGCGAAATGCACCGCGGATAGCACCAAACTCTCACGAATAAGCCACAACTACAGGAGAAAAATTTTCAGCCAAGAAATGCACCACGATTAGCACTAAACTCTTACGGAGAAGCCACAACTACAGGAGAAAACTTTTCCGCCAAATTTAGCGGCAGTCTGGCAACCACCACCCCAAAGTCTGGCAAGAGATTTATGCAACGCCAAAAGGAACCTTGCCCACACAAGCACCACGTCGTAATTCTTAGATCGCCGAATCCAGGCGGCCGTGGTCGAGCACTCCGAGCGCGACGCTTCGCGACCGCCGCCGGCACGGGCCGCCGGCGAAATACGGGAAAGACTGAGCCAGCAGAGAAGGAGGACATGTGTTCTGTGGGGAAGGAGGGGTGGCCACCTTGGCAACGCTTTTCGCACTGCCTGCAATGCCCGGGCGGGTTCATTCCAGCAGAGACTAAGTGGTTTCGCGCCGCACGCTTCCCTCTGTGGTTGCTCCTCAACGGTCCATTCGTTTATCGCGCACATCTATAGGGCTCCATTACTCCTTTTTTGGGTAATTTTGCCTTAGAGTGTGTTCGTAATACTACTAATGATACACCGCTTCAAACAATCTTCATCCCGATAGAAATTCACTTTTCTTCGTGTCACATAAGTACTAATTCGTTTGTCCCTTGAAAGCACGGTGTAAAAATAACTGAGGGGCTTAAATGCCCCGCAAGAAGGTGCGCGCAGATTTTGTTCATCGATGACCTTCGAACTCTATGTGGGAGTTAACGTCCCGAAACCACCATAAGATTATGAGAGACGCCTTAGTGGAAAACTCCAGAAGTTTCGACTACCTGGGGATCTTTACCATGCAACCAAATATGAGCAGATGGGCCTATACAGCATTTCCACCTCCATCGAAAATGCAGCCACCGCAGCCGGGATTCTATCTCGTCACCTGCGGGTCAGCAGCCGAGTACCTTTTTAGCCACTTGACCACCGCGGCGCGGCTCACCAATGGTCTTGAGCTACGAGTAGTTGCTGTGGCGCAAGTTGAGATGGGGCTAATGAATGGGGCGCCATGTATTCGCGCAGCACTTATTCTGGAATTGTTGTGCGAAAGAACGTCTTAGTGAAAGCTTTGTGTGCATGTGATTTAGAAACGCTTCCCTGTGCCTGTGAGCCCTGCCAGTGCATTTGTTCAGCTGATTCACGGTTTCCGATTCAGTGCATGTACTCCTCGACGCAGCATATGATTCCGAATTCGGGTCAGTGAGCGTATCGCTGGCTGCGCCTCGAAATGGGCAAGAGGTGTTTTGTTCAAAATGCAAGTAGGTGTAAGGAATTTGCACGAAGCGTGTGTCACTTTTCAAGGCTGTGCGTGAACCAAAGCGCTTAGATAAGTGGCGACGGACAATTCCGAAAGCTGATGCAGCCTTGCGGCCTATTGACGCGAATCGTTCCCCGGAAGAAGTGATCCCTGCATCATATCACGCAGAATACAAGGAAAACGTCCTGTTGCGCGCACCGAAAAAACCTACGCTCACTGCAAATGCTGAGGTGCCATTTTGCCGGGCTGTCGAAAATACCTGACCATGCAGGAAAAAACGAGGAAAGCTCGGGAAACAGCTGGCTTTACTGCCGACTTCTTGGAAACGGCGGAGGCGACAAGGTTCGACTACATCTGAAGTACCTAACACGACCGCTGAATGGACGCCAAATTTATTACACGTATAGAAACGATTTTTCTACACAGCATGGTGATGATGAATCAGCAGGCACGCATGCAAAAGGTAGCGCGTTGACTTCAGCAGGGACGGGCCTTTTCCACGGAAAGAGGAGCATGCTTCTCAACACGACACAGTGTTCGCCTATGCATTACCGACTTGGTTCATCACGCCAGAAAAGTAATTTGTTGTTTCAAAATGAGATGCCACATTTGAGTAGCCCCATCTCTGCCTATCTTTACCAATGAAAATTAAATTTAGAATAACCAGTGAACAGAAATCATTGTACATACTGATTTCTATGATGCGGCCATCGTGATTATTAGTTTGCCATGCTTGATGTCGTCAAACCAGATTTGCTCGTTTTTTGGAGGCCTCTAGCACTTCATCGTCACCGTCTTGCAACATTGCAGGTGCACTTCCGACCACGGTACTTACGACACAACAAAGTTTACTTATTACGGCGAAGGCCTTAGATATTCTTAGATGCCTCATCAAACGCGGAATATAATTGACGGCGTCCCGCGTCAGTGACGTAAGGGTCGAGCTGTACAAAATATACTGCGTCAGGTAGTGCACTCGTTTCCACTGTCTCATAAGCCCTTCATAAAGTTAAAGTCTGCGCGCCCTCATAAAATAGCGAAAATTATGACTGATGCCACTGACCCAGCAGTGCCGACATGGGTGTGGTACGAATTAACCCATGCAGGGTTGACTTTCGGTACTCAGTGAAGTTTTCACACCTTACCATACTGCTTACGCTGCTAGAGCCCGAAATATGCGTGATGTTAACGACAATAGTGCCAAGGGTAGCGTGTCGATTTAGGATCTTAATAGAATGCATGTAAGTTTCGCGATACATTGGTTGAAAGTTTTTTGACGAAGCTTTCTGTTCATGAAGCTGAGCAACCAAAACGTAACAGCGATATCCGCACACATACACACGCAAACATAGCCTTCCTAATAGCTAGCGCTCCTTTTCCCTCGGGCAGCTATCCTTTTTGCGAACCCCTCCAATTTCCTGTCACAGAAAACGCTGATTTTTTTGTTCTGAAACAAAGATGCCGACGCTGACACCGCCGACCCCGGAATTTGAACGAAATGAGCTTATTAATGCAACCGCTCTCCACAGGCCAACGTTTGCTGCTGTCGGTTCATTTATAAGACAAAAAAGCTGTGAGCAAAAAGCTGCCTATACAATTCGGAAACAAAATCCGTTACAGCAGTCGGTGTATTATTTATTGACATTCAGGTATATCGAGCGTAATAAAGCAGATACGCTCCGCAGCAATAACCTTTGAACGTTTTCAGGTGCTGTTGTCTTCTACACGCTGATCGAGTCGCTCTCCAGTGAGCACCATCTGCCGCATCAAATGAAAACAACAAATGTGGCAAAAACAATCTAGTCACCGCTTCGGGCGCAGTGTTATCACCTAACTTATTCTTACACCGTGCTTAAAAGAGAGAAAAATTTTCGCATGATATGCACAAATGCGAACTGCTACGTGCCACCGCAGTTTACCGTATCCAGAGAAAGTTCAGGCTTTCAACAAATAATTAAAAAAAATCAGGTGCTAGGCATGTTGAATTGGCATGGTATTGTTCCAAACCTTACATAGCACGTCAGATGGCATTTTTATTGGAAATATATCAACAGTGCCTGCTAGTTTTGGCCGTCACCGCAATATATATATATATATATATATATATATATATATATATATATATATATATATATATATATATATATAATTTATATTTATATATATACATATATGGGGGAGGATGCGCTAGCCTACTCTTCTTGCGGAGCGAACATAGCCTTTCCCTTCGGGGTCGTCTGCGCGCGCTTATCTCGTGAGAGAACAAGGGGGGGGGGGGGGGCGCTTATTGTTGCCACACAATCATCGCGGCAACGAACAGCGTGTGAGTTGTGCCCCCAAAGCTGGCGGGAGCGCCTACAGGCTGCACTCTCAACACGAAAAAAACTATGCTAAATGTGTACCTGGAGAGACCGTGTTCTCTTAAGGCGCGTTTACACTAAAGAGACACGCCACCGATTTTTCGTCGGCCGACTGTCTTTGGGAGTTCCTTTTGTCTTGTCACATTTACACTAGAACAACACAAAAAGTCCTCCGATGGTCTCTGGACGATTCCATGCATGTGTTCACAGCCTTTCATTGGCCAATCTTGTAGTCACACTGGAGGCACACGCAGCGACACCGAGTAAACTTGTACAACTGCGTCTAATTTTCAGGCATGCTCCCTGCTCTGCCATTATCTCTCTCCGGCTAAGCCGCGAAGCCCCCGCCATAATCCACTGAGTCGAGGGATGGGGGCCGGAGATACACAAAAAGGGCGCGGAGACTTCCTTTGGGGCGCGCAAAATGCCTATTCAAACGCCATAAAAGCCTTGATGGGGGCGTAGTTTTCCCCCCAAGATTTCTCACTTCCTGGTTGTTTGAAGAGGTGACATGAGCAAATTTTAACTCAACCACAGATCTCCGGACGACGGGTCTGCCAATGCGTTTTACTAGATTGCGCTGTGTCCTTACGTTACACTACGACGACAGGCTGTCTTTTGAGTCGTCGTCGGCGGCCTAGTGTGAGCATGGGATCTGGCGACTTCGTCGGTGGGCAACTACTCGTCGGCGGATGGTCTGCGTCTGCCTCGTGTTTTTGTCGGGGTTGTGTCAGTGTGGTGTCACTCTTGTGCAAACGCGCATTTACACCAGCGTTTTGTAGAGTTACGTGAGATCATTTGCTAGCCTTGCTTCGTAAAACATTAGAATATGTTGCGGTCGCAGTCATTTCTTCACGCCCCGCCGTGGTGGTCTAGTGGCTAAGGTACTTGGCTGCAGACCCGCAGGTCACGGGTTCGAATCCTGGCTGCGGCGGCTGCATTTCCGATGGAGGCGGAAATGTCGGCCCGTGTGCTCAGATTTGGGTGCACGTTAAAGAACCCCAGGTGGTCAAAATTTCCGGAGCCCTCCACTACGGCGTCTCTCATAATCATATGGTGGTTTTGGGACGTTAAACCCCACAAATCAAATCAGTCATTTCTTCACCCTTTTGACGAAACTGACTTTTTAGATTCCGCTAATGTTCAGTAAATAGGGAGTTTTACAATAGCGCACCAGGAGCCCTTGCGTTGTGATTGCTGCCACTGCGCGGACGTCATAATGCGAGTCTGCGTTCGCGGCCCACGCGCAGTAAATTCGAAATAGCGTGTGACCAACTCGGCCCGCAAACGGTGGTTTCGAGGCTACGGTGTCGCTTCGATTGAGGGTTGCAGTTTGCAGCAGGACAAACGCTATTCTAAAACTCATATGGCGCCCGCTACGCCCGCAGCGCTTGCAAATGGTATTCTAAAACTGCCTAATAAAGATTGCTTAACTAACTTATGAAATAGTAAATCTAGCAAAAGTATTCAGTCCAAAAGTTGTAGTGCGTCTTCAAACACAATGGATCTTCGAATCCGCCCTAGTATTGAACCGCCCATAGCATTTGAACCCCCGTCTCCTGCCTACCAGCCCAGCATTCTAACATTGAGGCAAGCCGGTGCTTTGAAACGGCGTGTAGAACTGTCCTTAGGCAGGCTTGATGTCTTGAAAGCAATAGAGCTAATATGGGTAACAACGCGTTTTATGACAACAAAGGAACAACCAGGTGCCACACAATGTGAAACGAGTTACGAGTGTCGTCGAATGCTCCATTCCCCTACAAAAGCTTTATACTTACAAGCCATACTCTCCCGAATGGTCTCGCCACCTTCAGATCAACAATGCTATGTCACGCAGAAAACACGCGCGATGTTCATGACCTTCCTCGTGTGACGGCTCGATAGAAGACGAAGGTGTGTGGCGTGGCGGCTTAGTTAACTACGTGCACGGTGCTTTCCGAAAAATACCCAGATGTTACTAACGGACACTGCCATGCTGCGCCACCTGCCGTCAGCGTGGTGTCGAGGCTCTCGCGCCTGTCGCGCTTCGCCCTATTTTGCTATCAGTGTTCTCCCTAGGTATGAAGCGCCGCGTCGGCATCGCCACTCGTTTTTTTGGACTGAAATGATTGATGGAACACCCGAGCGTCTGTTGCGCCCCACACAGCGTTGTCTGAACAAACGTTCTCTTTCATAGATTTGCTTGTCGAGCATAATTGGTATTGCAAATTAAAAATGCCTGCACTACGAGGCCGCCATAGTGCCTATTCGTGCTGACCGCACTGTGCTGTTGAGACTAAAATTGCCGCTCGTGCACGTGGTCTTCGCCAGTTCGCGTTCCGTAGGACAAATAACCTCGCCTCTTTTAGGAAGACGAACCCTAACATTCATATGGGTTTGACCAGGAGATCTAAGTCGACAGTAGCACGAGTTGTAAAAGCTATTCGAAACAAAGGAAGTATAGCGGACGATCCTCACAAGAGACGGCAGACGGTAACGGAAGCAGATGTGGGAATTATTGACACGGCTGCCGACTGCGGGCACAATCCGAAGAAGCCTCATAGAAGCGCCGATAAGAAGCATCGGAGCACAGTAGTCTTTTCACCGTGAAGACCTCAAACAACCATCCTAGTATTTTACGAAACAAGTGACGATGGTGACGCGGCGTTTTAGTGCCCGCAGCGAGTGCGAAAGACTTATGACGCAGCATTAAGAGGAACTTAGCGGCGACTCACTGTTTCTCTTGATGCAGTGTGCGTGTCTTCCTTTCTGTGGTGTCATCTTGCGCTGTAAAATAAGGAAGCTAGAAACCAACTAGTCCAACAAATTTCTTTGCGTAAAATAAACCATGGTGCGAAACAGCATGGACGTTAGCGAGACGTGGCGGCACCATCGCCTACGTCGTTAATAAGTTGGTTGTTAGTTGGGGGTCATTGGTGTTGCATTATTAGGGAGTTTTAGAATAGCACACCGTTACTCACTGTGGTGTGGTCGCTGCTACTGCGCATGCGTCATAACGCGAGTCGCCGTTCACACTTCCAGTCCACCTGCTGAAAATTAGAAATAGCGTGTGGCCCGCAAGTGCTGGGGTCGAGGCTATGGTGTACCTATTTGCCATGGTGTAGCTAATATGTGTTGTAGCACTGGTGTCGAGGCTATGGGCAAACGCTATTCTAACTCTCATATGACTTCCGCTATAACCACAATACCTGCGAACGCTATTTAAAACTATATCATCTAGGGGCGTGCAGCGCTAAAATGACGTGCACAAACGACATATAGGTGCGTGAAGCGCCTTTCGATTGTCCCCGTCGCCCTTGAGTGCTTGCCACCCCTCAGAGCGTTATAGTCTGTCCGGCACACCGCTATACGCCAAATTCTGTGCGTGTACCAAAACGCGTGATGTGAATTCCGCATACGTGCGCTCGATGAACATGGCCATGCCACCGACAGCAATTGCCGTTCACCTCAAATCTATCAAGAGGCCGTCGTGTTCACTGTAGCTTGTTAGGTCCCACTTGATTTGCTATAGATTCATGTCCTTAAGCTCCGACAGCTAAGTACTCGCGTCGATTCGTCACTCTTTTCCAGAGACCTATTCAAATAATCAATGCTGCCCAAATGGAAACGTAACACAGATACTGGTCAACAGTTACGGATGAAGCTGCCGGCTTACCTCGAGCAGCGGCGGCCGTCCAGCAGTAACAGAATGAGGATGGGTAGTGGTCTCCGGAGGCTCCCAGCAAAACGGTGTCGCGGAAACTGAGTCTTGAACAGACTGCACTAGCATCCAAAGGCTCGAAAGTAGAGCCAGTAAATGCAGCGCACGGCGGCCTGTCGCGGAACACCAGAAGTGATATGCGCCTCAACCTTATCCCGCTTACGGCACGAATTGCGCTTATCATACAGCTGCGTCATTCAGCTGGATTGAAGGCGCGTGGCCCTCCAGAGGACACTTTTTGGGCGGGTATTTTAGGCACAGAACCATTCTTTTTTCGCGGAGATGAAAAAGCATGAGCCCGTAGAGTACAGCAGGCAAGGCATAGACCCAGGCGTTGTGTTAAGATAATATTTAGGTAAAACGGGAACGCGATCAACTACATATGATTGAATTGCTAGGATTGTCAACCGCGCACAGCGAATATCTATCGATTGGGCAACACAGCTTGCAAAACTGAAAAGGAGTTGTCTGAGTGCCACTATGGGGGAAGAGGCGTGGGGGTGCAGGGCGTACGAAATCATAGGCGTGCGGCGCCAGTTGCATTGTGGCATGGCATGACTTGATCCGATGCGCGTGGAATATTTAAGACGAGAGAACGAGGGACCCGCTTTAAATTCCCTCCAGGGACGTATAGCCAGGGGGTGACGCACCGAGCCCATGCCTCATTTTTCTACCATAGCATAGAGAGAGGGAAATGATTATTTTACGAAGGTGCCACACTCCCCCGAAAAACAATGGCTGGCTACGCCCCTGTTCTCTACTATAACAGCCACAGAAGAGTATTTGGCGAATCAGGGTCGATGATACCTTCGCGATTTATTGCAACGCGTCTCTCATTTTTTATTATGTCTGCTCTAAAGTTTATGGAGCCCGGTAGGCTATCATGCACTGGTGTAGAGGTAGGGGGAAACGAGTTAGAGACGAGGAGAGAAAAGCCACTGCTGCCATCAGTGTAATAACAGTTCCGCGCTTGACATCAGATACGATGTATCAATCGAGTAGGGGAAATAAATCAGTGCTTATGTTGCTTTATGCAGTCTGGGGAGCTATTATCGTGGTGTTTAATGCTTGGATATGTCGAATTGGGTCTCCCCTGGTATGCTGGACCGCATCGCCAGCTTCCAGTCTTTCTTCCGCAACGAGATTTTGACGCCACGCAGCTTTCACAACTCTCGACACAAATGAGAAAGACGGAATGCGCTTCGCTACAACCAATGCTGCTCCCAGGGATCCGCTTTTAGACGCACATCTGTGAGGCCATGCATAGACAAATCACGCGGCCGCCCGCCCTTGGAAATTCGGTTCGCATTCCACGCATCGCGTTAACACGTTGATACGCTCGTAAAGTCTTGTCAAGTTCGTTTAGGAGTCCTGTTGCTCTACATTTCGTCCACTTAGTTTCCTTTTACGTTGACAATGTGCTGACAGATTTGGTGCGCCGATGTGGTCAAGCGTGCTATGACGTCACGACTCGCCGTTTTTTTTTTGGCGTAACCGAACGCGTTTCGGCGAATCGGACGCGCCCAAGGACTGGGCACCGCGAAAATAGCTCCCTTGTATGCGTGGTCGCATCCACCCAAAATCTTGTCGATAGTGAAGCCTAGGTGAGGGGGGGGGGAATTCGATAATTGGTGAGGATATAGGTTTTTCCCTTGAATTCCGAAAAAAAAACTATGTTCCCCGAAAGGGCGAAGCAGGGAATGCAATGACAAGACGTTGTAGTGTTATAGCAAACTATTGTGCATTGTAACACTATAACGTGTTTTTATATGGTTAGCAGTCAACTCCTTTCGTTGATCCGATATTGCATAAGTACAAAAAGCTGGTGTATGGGAATACGGTCTTTTCAAAAAAAAAAAAACAAAAGAAAAGCGGTGATCTTCCAGTTTGCTTATCAGTGGTCATAGCACGAAGCGGTCAGGTGATAGCGCGTATAAGAGTACACGAGCCGCTTGCTGATCGCTGCCGTGATAGAATACACGCCAGCACTCACGGCTGCGTTCTTATTAACCTCAGAGAAGTTGGAGTGGTGCTGCCTGGTGGGATGCTTGCATGACATCACGGCACAGACTCTTCGAATCTAGCAGTGGCGCGCGTATACATAAGACATGCTCGCTTCATACGCCGTTGCGCTGCCAGCGTTTGCTCTTTACTTGTCTCACGCTTAAAGTAAGTGACGAAAGCAGCATCGCTGATGTGCCTGGTAAAACAATGAACTAAATGCTTTTTTTCCAGTAAAATTGCCAACGTTGTCTGCGCGCCAGCGTACAGGCTTTGATGAGGTTTGTTATGGTGTCGCGCTGCTTACCTCGAAGATGGGTTCGATTCTCGGCCACGTTAGACGCACACAGTAAGGAGTGAATCGCAAGACAATGCATGTGCAGTAAATTAAAAAATGCGAGGTGGCCACAATTACTTTGCAGCCTGTCTCGCAATCATGTCACGCTTCTGAAACGTATACGACAGAGTGCTTGCATTTCAAGTTGCGTTGTTCCCAGGCGATTGAAAAAAGATCTAATTCTTTCGCTTCCACAATTGATATTTGTATCTAAATCATGAGAGTAACTGCTGGCAGCATTTTATTTTTGCTGTGGTTGCGTGCTTAAGTTAGTATCGAGTGTCGCAAAATATCTCGAATGCGCTCGCCCGAGCATGCCGCCACTGTTGTGTTAGATTTTCTTGTGTGTACAGTTGCTCATATTTGATCACGTTGTTTAGCTTCACGTTTTTTGTCAATAATTTCGGTGCTCCGCGTCACTACAAACACCATTTGGGTTTAACTACAGAAACTGCTACTGATTTCAGATCGTGTCTACTTGCAACGTTGTAGCAATTGCACCGTCAAGCTTGTAAGTACCAGTTTAGACAGCCATTAGATAAACTTTTAACTTTTCAAACGATTAATTACTCCTGAGAAGCATCAATCTGTATATTGCCATGACGTGCGAGACCAATAGTTTCTTCATTGAGGCAAATGACTTTTCATTATCACGTGCGCTATGAAGGGGAGTGCGCCACCGAAAAAGTTTATTTCGACTTTGTGGCGTTTGTTCTGCAAACGATTGTTAATTTCTGTCAGCGATGCTCCTACGCGAAGTAAACATTACCGTTTATGATGTGGCGGTAGATCGAGTCAGCTGTTTGCGTAAATCAGGATATGCGACTACATAATGCTGGTGACTGTTGAGAAGAAATCTGCGTACATTAAATCCGAGAATAAGCACGTCTCAGAAGTGCGGAAACCATTGAGTGGGCCGCAGCTTTACTTTTTTTTCTCCTTATTATAAGTGATTGTGTATGACAGCTGATTCATCTAAAGTCCCCTGCATCCCAACGCGGAATTCTGTCTAATGAGCTACATTACTTGCAGATTCAGATATAACGTGAAGGGTAAGTTGCAATGGTTTGAGTAAACAGAAAACAACGAAATTCCATTCGTAAGACTTTGACACACTTGTTTATTCGTGAATTCTTTGCGAAGTTTTAACGAAGTGATACCCATTAAGCGCAAATAGTTTCAGCATGAATTTCGTCGAGTACGTGCATAGTGAAAACAAATAATGTTTCACTGTCCTACTCCTTCATTTTCGAAGTGGATTCATACTTGCTGCAGCCAAGTTAACTTTTAATCGCAATAATTACCTTTACTTTTTACTTCTACAGATATACTGCTCAAAACAAAGACATCACCATCGTATCGCTGAAGAGCAGGTATACGGCGGGCTCGGAAAGAAGCGACCGTCGGCATGCGTTGGTGCCAAAGCAGGAGAATCCTTGCCGTGACGTCACTTCGCCGTGACTGCAGTGACGCCAGTGCTCGTTCTCGAGGCGAATATTCAAAGTTCACAATTGCGGCTCGAGCCACGTAGCTCCCCTACCCTGGCGTCCCATCATACTCCTTCGTTCAGCGAAAGATAGGCACGATTTCTTTTCTAGTTCAGCAGCAATCAATTGCGGGTTTCACATGTGGTGTGATGATATCGCATGCGCCCTACGTGTGATGGAGATGGGCAGCTTGTTTCATCTATCTTTCAGCCATGTTCCTGGATAGTACTCACGAGGAACCCACGGATACATCATGCAATGTTCCCAAAAAGTTGTTGATTGATAGTTTACACGGAACATGGCACGAACCTGAAAATCTATAAGGAATATCCACATAATCGTTACCCCAATAAAAAGTATACAAAAACGAGGAGCTGTTGCGTGTACGAATATACCCGATGAGCGAAGCTCCTTAGAAATTCGAAGCAAACAACTACGCGCCTGCTCACGCGGATTCACGCCGCTGTCTATTGTGAAGGTGGTAGGGTGGAGAAAGCGTCTGCTGAGCTTGGTGGCGAGAATGACAGAACGAGTGAGTGTGCGTGGCGCAGCACACGCTCTCTGCTGCCACGCCGGAACATGCCGGTAGCGCGCACGTGTTGTTTTGCTCGGCGGTGTTCCCTGCGTTGGGAGCTTCGCCCGGCGCGACGGCAGAGTACCGGCCTAACACAGAGTACCCGCTCCTACAGCCACCATGGAGCGAAACTGAAGTAAGTGCTGCATTTAGTCTCAGCAACCAACAGTTAGTCTGCGGAGGGATTAACTGCAAGACGCGGGTGCCGTGTGCAAATTCAGAGGGGAATGGTGAGGCCATAGGGAGCAACGTTTATTCCCATTGAACTTTCCGGCACTGTGGCGGCCTTGAAGCAAGGATCAGCATAGGCGTAAGCAAATAGTTCTCAAGAGAAATCAGCTGTTAACAGTTTAATTTAGTGTATATGATCGTGACTACTACGGCTTCTACAACAGCAGCAAAGTAAAATTGCTTATATAGCATCAAAAGAAGCGAGTGTGTAAGACCCCTCTTCCCCTAAAAACACAATATGAGTGCTGGCACTCTAGCTGTATCAATGTGCGGCGTCGTGTTCTCGGCAAGCTAACCGCAGTTGGTGTAGCGGCGTGTTCAGAATGTGTTGTCGTTATGTGGTTGTGATTGCTGTGAGTGCCCCTCTAATCTTTGTTTTCTCTGTTTCTTCCCTCCTCCCGAAAGAGTGAGCAGGCGTTGTGCCCCTTTAGGTGGCAGTTACCATTTCACTCTCTCCCTCTTTCCTCTGTGTCCTTGTGTATCAATGTATGCAAATCAAATAAATAAATAGACAAAGTTGCTGTTCCTTGTGGTGCAATGAATCACAATTGCGCTGCAAGGGTAAACGTGAATCACTACTGGAATGAAGTTGTAGCACCGTGGTTAGAATTGGTTGCGCGGCAGTTAGTTAACTTTCACCTACTTTGTGCCGTAAGCTTGGGGAGGAATGTCAGCTGTTGGCAGGCAGAATTGCTTAGATGGCATTCAGTAGAAGTGTGTCCGACTGGATTTGCCGGGACCTCACAGACAGTACAGCGCAGTATGGTACCCCGCGTAGTTCAGTAGCGCCAAACACGGCCGAGGGTTTCGAGTTCCTGTTAACTCAGGAAAAAGAAACCGACCCCCACGGAGACAACAGGGATTAAAAACGTCATTGTGACGACGCCCTAATTTCCTCACGGGGAAGAAAGGTAATAGCTCACTAAAAACGAGGACACAAGGAAGGCACACACACATACATATAGCGCTATGCATGTGTGTGTGTTTGTGTGTGTGTGTGTGTGTGTGTGTGTGTGTGTGCGCCTTACTTGTGTCCTCGTTTTTAGTGCGCTATTACCTCTCTTCATCATGGTATATCAACATGCCCAGATGTCTACCTTGGTGCCTCACGATACTGGCAGTCGGCGCATCAATATGCCTCTTCCGGGACCCAGCGCGGCTCGGCAACTCCCCACGTCGTTTCAGCTGAAGCCCTGCCTCATGCAATGTTCACGCACGCCGTTTCGAGGCACGCGCGTTGCGATGACGTGGAGGTCACCGACAACCTTTTGCCACGGTCCGGCTTAGTTCTGGTGGCTCTCAGAAGCGGGCGAGTTTTCGACACGTTAGAGCATTGCTGATGGCGATACATGAGGGCAATCGGGCGCCTGGTCGGAAATTTGGTGTGTATTGTCACAGTGGCATGTCTTCGACTGCTCCTGCAGTAATTCTTGCAAATGAGCTCGTAAGTGCAGCCACGGATGTAGTCGGCGATCTGCCCATAAAAACGGAGCCAGCCAAAGTCCCGGTGAGATGTCGAGTAGAGAGCGGGCACGGTTAACAGAAGCGTTTATTTACATTATATACAGGTTCAAGGTAGCGTGATACTACAATGTTTTTTGTAGTATGACTCGAGCATCTCTGCGCTCGTGTTTTTGAAGTCCATGCCTTCCCAGGATCCCTTGCAGGGAAAACAATAAAACCCAGGATGGTGCAATCAAATTTTCCTGTTCACCTCCAGCCCCGAAATGGGTTGGTGAAACACCGCCTTTTATAACCCACGGAAAGAGGGGAGAGGCACGCGCAGTTCGCAGCATGCTGAGGGAGAAAACACTGCACAAACATCGCGCCAGGCGCATGACAGGCATTGCGCCATACTCCCGACCGGGCTGCAGAAATTAAGTGCATTTCTCCTCTTCTAACCACTACCACCCCCACCAGCACAGCGCGAAGATGTTGGGTTCTGTGTACAAATCAAGTCCGTAATTCGTTGCACGGAGGAGTCAATGGCGCCAGGCAAGCCGCGGTTTGTAGAAACGGTGGCATGGTGGCACCACAGAGAACTTGAGAACGCACTCGAACATGGACCTCAGTCGCTTGGTCCATTGTCCGTGGCACTCTTACGAGCAATGACGTACACAGATAACCATCCCTTTTAAGCCATTTTGATTGTAAGCAGCCCTTCATAGGCTGTCAGTCAGGCGGGTGTGTTCACGCCAAGTAAGTTCAGGGGAGAAGTTCAGGTAAGTTCAGGTAAGTTCAGGGGAGAAGTTTGCGCCACGAAATTCCAAGCACGGTTAGCGTGTCGTTGTCGCTTTTGGTTTATCTCTGGGAGCACTGTCCAACAACTGTCTCACGTCTAAGAGGCGCCATGCCAGGGAGGCCGATCATAACAGCCCATCCACCGTCACAGGAGGTCTCGAAGGGGATGCAGCACTGAAGCACTCCACAGAGAACATAGGCTTTCTAATTTGAATTCGTTGACGTAGGCAGAACCCCATTTTCGGACCTGGATAAAGGCTTGCTAGCGCCGGAAATGAACTAAGCAAAACCCGAGGAACAACAAACGGAGAGTACTGAACTGACCTCGAGAATTGCCAGGTTGGATTCTCAGATAAAATTCCCTCAAAAGTTTTGTATTCTACATTTCCTCGTGAAAATCATGAATCAGCTCATAAAGCCAAGAAACACAGACCTACTAAGTGCAAGGGGCGTAAAACCTACTTGGCATTACACTGGAAAGACACGGCTGAGCCCATCAGCGTTGCAATTCTCACGCCCTTTCTTGTACCTTACATCGATGGCGTGTTCCTGCAGTGGAAGGTTCCAGCGAAGCAACCTGCCATTCTTGGCAGACATGTTACGCAGCCAGGTCAGCGGGCAATGGTCTGTTTCTATGAGGAACCACGACGACCCTGCAAAATAGCTCTGCAGTTTCTGCACAGCCCATACAAAACAGGCGCATTCCTTCTCCGATGTGCTGTACGCCCGCTCATGCTTCGTTAGCTTTCGGCTCACGAATAATACCGGATGCTCTTCATCATTATCGCTTTTCTACCTGAGCACTGAACCCATCCCTCAATCACTTGCATCACACTGCAGAATGAACGGTCGTTCGTAGACTGGAGCTCTTAAGAGCGGTTTGTCGATCAGTGGTTGTTTGAGCGTGACGAACGACTTTTCTTTTTCGTCATTCCATGCTACCATCACTGGCTCATTCTTTCGCAGACTGTCGGTGAGAGGGCTAGCGATCTCGGAGAAGTTACGTATGAAGTGCTGGTAATAGCCAGTTGACCCTTAGAACGAACGAACGAACGAACGAACGTCAGTCTTAGTTAGGGGCCTTGGATACTATGAATCGCTGCTACTTTTATCTCAGGGGGACGCCTGTATCCGCGGACAACCACATGTCCCAAGTAACTGACCTCAGATTTACCTAGCTGGCATTTTTCGCCCTTGAGAGTTTAGCCGGCTGCTCGCAATCGTCCGAGAACGTCCCTGAGGTGACTCAGGTGTTCCTCCCAGCTGTGAGAAAATACAGCTATGTCGTCTAAATAGGGAAGAGGGTAAGCTTGCGTGCCTTCCAAGACGCGGTTAATGAGTCGGGAGAAACAGAACGGCGCGTTTTTCAAGTCGTATGTAAGGACAAGAGGTCGAAACGTACCCATGGGTGAGGTAAACGCGGCATATCGACTAGCTCGCTTGGTCAACGACACCTGCCAGTAGCCCCTAGTCAAGTCTAGTGTAGAAACATATTCAGGACTGCTAATTGTTTTCACTCGTTCCTCCAAATTAGGAATTGGATAATTCTGATCGCGCGTAATGGCGTCTCGGCGGCGATAGTCAATGCAAGGTCTTGGGTTTTTCCCGTGAGCCTCTACCAGTATGAGCGGTGACACATACTCACTTTCGGACGGAACAATCAATCCCCATTATAACATACGGTGCAGCTCGCTTCTTAAAATTTCTTTTTGTCTAGAGGAAACTCGGTACGGTCTGCATTGGACTGGCTCATTCAAAGTCAGTTAAATATCATGCTCGATGAAGGTAGTCCTTTCCGGCCAGTCGGCGAAACATTCCTCAAATTGCCATAGAAGCTCTTTAAGCTGACTCTGCTTATCTGCGTCAAGATCAGAGCCCTGCGTTATCTTTTCCAAGACCTTCTCAAGAGGAACTGCAGAGGGGGGAATCAAATTCCTCAAACATTCCTCAAATTGCCATAGAAGCTCTTTAAGCTTACTCTGCTTATCTGCGTCAAGATCAGAGCCCTGCGTTATCTTTTCCAAGACCTTCTCAAGAGAAACTGCAGAGGGGGGAAAACAACTCAGTTTCCACTTACTCGGGAGCGTTTAGAACGAGCTTAACTATAGCTTCGCGCCTTCTATAAGGTTTCATCAAGTTCGTATGATATATTCTGAACTATTTGTGTCTGCCTTGTAGTCTAATAAAACAATAGTCATTACTCACACAGCTGAAGCAAAACATAGGTGTCAGAAGTGGGATCGAACCCACGCCCGGAAGACCGGACTGCGACCTGAACGCAGCGCCTTGGACCGCTCGGCCA
Source organism: Rhipicephalus microplus (assembly GCF_013339725.1). Classification (NCBI taxonomy): domain Eukaryota; kingdom Metazoa; phylum Arthropoda; class Arachnida; order Ixodida; family Ixodidae; genus Rhipicephalus; species Rhipicephalus microplus. Next base: position 7,031 of record NW_023608562.1, on the reverse strand, counting down.
TCCTGACATGCAGTTCGGCTGCTTTTGTCGAGAAATAAAACATATGACTAAAGTTTATTTAAAAAAGAACAGGTATTGCGCGCGATAGAAGGAGTAAATGACATCACATGGCTATTTTCAAAAGTGGCCTATCAAGCGCGCTGGAGTTTTGGTCGCGAAAAAAAGTGAAAGTAATGAACGCTGTGGAAAAAAATTTTTGTGCCGATAGGTATTCACATTTATCTGTATTATGACTCCTAAATGTCTGTACCGGTACGCCCAGCCACCTAGCTAATAAACAATAGTCATTACTCACACAGCTGAAGCAAAGCATAAGTGCCAGAATTGGGATTCGAACCCACGCCCGGATGCCCGGACTGCGACCTGAACGCAGCGCCTTGGACCGCTCGGCCATCCTGACATGCGGTTCGGCTGCTTTTGTCGAGAAATAAAACATATGACTAAAGTTTATTTAAAAAAGAACAGGTATTGCGCGCGATAGAAGGAGTAATGACATCACATGGCTATTTTCAAAAGTGGCCTATCAAGCGCGCTGGAATTTTCGTCGCGAAAAAAAGTGAAAGTAATGAACGCTGTGGAAAAAGAATTTTTGTGCCGATAGGTATTCAACATTTATCTGTATTATGACTCCTAAATGTCTGTACCGGTACGCCCAGCCACCTAGCTAATAAACAATAGTCATTACTCACACAGCTGAAGCAAAACATAAGTGTCAGAAGTGGGATTCGAAACCCACGCCCGGAAGACCGGACTGCGACCTGAACGCAGCGCCTTGGACCGCTCGGCCATCCTGACATGCGGTTTGGCTGCTTTTGTCGAGAAATAAAACATATGACTAAAGCTATTTAAAAAAGAACAGGTATTGCGCGCGATAGAAGCAGTAAATGACATCACAAGGCTATTTTCAAAAGTGGCCTATCAAGCGCGCTGGAGTTTTCGTCGCGAAAAAAAGTGAAAGTAATGAACGCTGTGGAAAAGAATTTTTGTGCCGATAGGTATACACATTTATCTGTATTATGACTCCTAAATGTCTGTACCGGTACGCCCAGCCACCTAGCTAATAAACAATAGTCATTACTCACACAGCTGAAGCAAAACATAAGTGTCAGAAGTGGGATTCGAACCCACGCCCGGAAGACCGGACTGCGACCTGAACGCAGCGCCTTGGACCGCTCGGCCATCCTGACATGCGGTTCGGCTGCTTTTGTCGAGAAATAAAACATATGACTAAGTTTATTTAAAAAAAGAACAGGTATTGCGCGCGATAGAAGGAGTAAATGACATCACATGGCTATTTTCAAAAGCTGGCCTATCAAGCGCGCTGGAATTTTTCGTCGCGAAAAAAAGTGAAAGTAATGAACGCTGTGGAAAAGAATTTTTGTGCCGATAGGTATTCACATTTATCTGTATTATGACTCCTAAATGTCTGTACCGGTACGCCCAGCCACCTAGCTAATAAACAATAGTCATTACTCACACAGCTGAAGCAAAACATAAGTGTCAGAAGTGGGATTCAAACCCACGCCCGGAAGACCGGTCTGAGACCTGAACGCAGCGCCTTGGACCGCTCGGCCATCCTGACTTGCGCTTCGGCTGCTTTGTCGAGAAATAAAACATATGACTAAAGTTTATTTATAAAAAGAACAGGTATTGCACGCGATAGAAGGAGTAAATGACATCACATGGCTATTTTGAAAAGTGGCCTATCAAGCGCGCTGAAAGTTTCGTCGTGAAAAAAAGTGAAAGTAATGAATGCTGTGGAAAAGAATTTTTATGCCGATAGGTATTCACATTTATCTGTATTATGACTCCTAAATGTCTGTACCGGTACGCCCAGCCACCTAGCTAATAAACAATAGTCATTACTCACACAGCTGAAGCAAAACATAAGTGTCAGAAGTGGGATTCGAACCCACGCCCGGAAGACCGGACTGCGACCTGAACGCAGCGCCTTGGACCGCTCGGCCATCCTGACATGCGGTTCGGCTGCTTTTGTCGAGAAATAAAACATATGACTAAAGTTTATTTAAAAAAGAACAGGTATTGCGCGCGATAGAAGGAGTAATTGACATCACATGGCTATTTTCAAAAGTGGCCTATCAAGCGCGCTGGAATTTTCGTCGCGAAAAAAAGTGAAAGTAATGAACGCTGTGGAAAAGAATTTTTGTGCCGATAGGTATTCACATTTATCTGTATTATGACTCCTAAATGTCTGTACCGGTACGCCCAGCCACCTAGCTAATAAACAATAGTCATTACTCACACAGCTGAAGCAAAACATAGGTGTCAGAAGTGGGATTCGAACCCACGCCCGGAAGACCGGACTGCGACCTGAACGCAGCGCCTTGGACCGCTCGGCCATCCTGACATGCGGTTCGGCTGCTTTTGTCGAGAAATAAAACATATGACTAAAGTTTATTTAAAAAAGAACAGGTATTGCGCGCGATAGAAGGAGTAAATGCCATCACATGGCTATTTTCAAAAGTGGCCTATCAAGCGCGCTGGAGTTTTGGTCGCGAAAAAAAGTGAAAGTAATGAACGCTGTGGAAAAAAATTTTTGTGCCGATAGGTATTCACATTTATCTGTATTATGACTCCTAAATGTCTGTACCGGTACGCCCAGCCACCTAGCTAATAAACAATAGTCATTACTCACACAGCTGAAGCAAAACATAAGTGTCAGAAGTGGGATTCGAACCCACGCCCGGAAGACCGGACTGCGACCTGAACGCAGCGCCTTGGACCGCTCGGCCATCCTGACATGCGGTTCGGCTGCTTTTGTCGAGAAATAAAACATATGACTAAAGTTTATTTAAAAAAGAACAGGTATTGCGCGCGATAGAAGGAGTAAATGACATCACATGGCTATTTTCAAAAGTGGCCTATCAAGCGCGCTGGAGTTTTCGTCGCGAAAAAAAGTGAAAGTAATGAACGCTGTGGAAAAAAATTTTTGTGCCGATAGGTATTCACATTTATCTGTATTATGACTCCTAAATGTCTGTACCGGTACGCCCAGCCACCTAGCTAATAAACAATAGTCATTACTCACACAGCTGAAGCAAAACATAAGTGTCAGAAGTGGGATTCGAACCCACGCCCGGAAGACCGGACTGCGACCTGAACGCAGCGCCTTGGACCGCTCGGCCATCCTGACATGCGGTTCGGCTGCTTTTGTCGAGAAATAAAACATATGACTAAAGTTTATTTAAAAAAGAACAGGTATTGCGCGCGATAGAAGGAGTAATGACATCACATGGCTATTTTCAAAAGTGGCCTATCAAGCGCGCTGGAGTTTTCGTCGCGAAAAAAAGTGAAAGTAATGAACGCTGTGGAAAAAAAATTTTTGTGCCGATAGGTATTCACATTTCTCTGTATTATGACTTCTAAATGTCTGTACCGGTACACGCAGCCACCTAGCTAATAAACAATAGTCATTACTCACACAGCTGAAGCAAAACATAGGTGTCAGAAGTGGGATTCGAACCCACGCCCGGAAGACCGGACTGCGACCTGAACGCAGCGCCTTGGACCGCTCGGCCATCCTGACATGCGGTTTCGGCTGCTTTTGTCGAGAAATAAAACATATGACTAAAGTTTATTTAAAAAAAGAACAGGTATTGCGCGCGATAGAAGGAGTAATTGACATCACATGGCTATTTTCAAAAGTGGCCTATCAAGCGCGCTGGAATTTTCGTCGCGAAAAAAGTGAAAGTAATGAACGCTGTGGAAAAGAATTTTTGTGCCGATAGGTATTCACATTTATCTGTATTATGACTCCTAAATGTCTGTACCGGTACGCCCAGCCACCTAGCTAATAAACAATAGTCATTACTCACACAGCTGAAGCAAAACATAAGTGTCAGAAGTGGGATTCGAACCCACGCCCGGAAGACCGGACTGCGACCTGAACGCAGCGCCTTGGACCGCTCGGCCATCCTGACATGCGGTTCGGCTGCTTTTGTCGAGAAATAAAACATATGACTAAAGTTTATTTAAAAAAGAACAGGTATTGCGCGCGATAGAAGGAGTAAATGACATCACATGGCTATTTTCAAAAGTGGCCTATCAAGCGCGCTGGAATTTTTGTCGCGAAAAAAAGTGAAAGTAATGAACGCTGTGGAAAAGAAATTTTTGTGCCGATAGGTATTCACATTTATCTGTATTATGACTCCTAAATGTCTGTACCGGTACGCCCAGCCACCTAGCTAATAAACAATAGTCATTACTCACACAGCTGAAGCAAAACATAAGTGTCAGAAGTGGGATTCGAACCCACGCCCGGAAGACCGGACTGCGACCTGAACGCAGCGCCTTGGACCGCTCGGCCATCCTGACATGCGGTTCGGCTGCTTTTGTCGAGAAATAAAACATATGACTAAAGTTTATTTGAAAAAAGAACAGGTATTGCGCGCGATAGAAGGAGGTAATTGACATCACATGGCTATTTTCAAAAGTGGCCTATCAAGCGCGCTGGAATTTTCGTCGCGAAAAAAAGTGAAAGTAATGAACGCTGTGGAAAAGAATTTTTGTGCCGATAGGTATTCACATTTATCTGTATTATGACTCCTAAATGTCTGTACCGGTACGCCCAGCCACCTAGCTAATAAACAATAGTCATTACTCACACAGCTGAAGCAAAACATAAGTGTCAGAAGTGGGATTCGAACCCACGCCCGGAAGACCGGACTGCGACCTGAACGCAGCGCCTTGGACCGCTCGGCCATCCTGACATGCGGTTTGGCTGCTTTTGTCGAGAAATAAACATATGACTAAAGTTATTTAAAAAAGAACAGGTATTGCGCGCGATAGAAGGAGTAATTGACATCACATGGCTATTTTCAAAAGTGGCCTATCAAGCGCACTGGCATTTTCGTCGCGAAAAAAAGTGAAAGTAATGAACGCTGTGGAAAAGAATTTTTGTGCCGATAGGTATACACATTTATCTGTATTATGACTCCTAAATGTCTGTACCGGTACGCCCAGCCACCTAGCTAATAAACAATAGTCATTACTCACACAGCTGAAGCAAAACATAACTGTCAGAAGTGGGATTCGAACCCACGCCCGGATGCCCGGACTGCGACCTGAACGCAGCGCCTTGGACCGCTCGGCCATCCTGACATGCGGTTTGGCTGCTTTTGTCGAGAAATAAAACATATGACTAAAGTTTATTTAAAAAAAGAACAGGTATTGCGCGCGATAGAAGGAGTAAATGCCATCACATGGCTCTTTTCAAAAGTGGCCTATCAAGCGCGCTGGAGTTTTGGTCGCGAAAAAAAGTGAAAGTAATGAACGCCGCGGAAAAGAAATTTTGTGCCGATAGGTATTCACATTTATCTGTATTATGACTCCTAAATGTCTGTACCGGTACGCCCAGCCACCTAGCTAATAAACAATAGTCATTACTCACACAGCTGAAGCAAAACATAACTGTCAGAAGTGGGATTCGAACCCACGCCCGGAAGACCGGACTGCGACCTGAACGCAGCGCCGTGGACCGCTCGGCCATCCTGACATGCAGTTCGGCTGCTTTTGTCGAGAAATAAAACATGACTGAAGTTTATTTAAAAAAGAACAGGTATTGCGCGCGATAGAAGGAGTAATTGACATCACATGGCTATTTTCAAAAGTGGCCTATCAAGCGCGCTGGAGTTTTCGTCGCGAAAAAAAGTGAAAGTAATGAACGCTGTGGAAAGAATTTTTGTGCCGATAGGTATTCACATTTATCTGTATTATGACTCCTAAATGTCTGTACCGGTACGCCCAGCCACCTAGCTAATAAACAATAGTCATTACTCACACAGCTGAAGCAAAACAAAGGTGTCAGAAGTGGGATTCAAACCTACGCCCGGAAGCCCGGACTGCGACCTGAACGCAGCGCCTTGGACCGCTCGGCCATCCTGACATGCGGTTCGGCTGCTTTTGTCGAGAAATAAAAAATGACTAAAGTTTATTTAAAAAGAACAGGTATTGCGCGCGATAGAAGGAGTAATTGACATCACATGGCTATTTTCAAAAGTGGCCTATCAAGCGCACTGGCATTTTCGTCGCGAAAAAAAGTGAAAGTAATGAACGCTGTGGAAAAGAAATTTTGTGCCGATAGGTATACACATTTATCTGTATTATGACTCCTAAATGTCTGTACCGGTACGCCCAGCCACCTAGCTAATAAACAATAGTCATTACTCACACAGCTGAAGCAAAACATAAGTGTCAGAAGTGGGATTCGAACCCACGCCCGGAAGACCGGACTGCGACCTGAACGCAGCGCCTTGGACCGCTCGGCCATCCTGACATGCGGTTTGGCTGCTTTTGTCGAGAAATAAAACATATGACTAAGGTTATTTAAAAAGAACAGGTATTGCGCGCGATAGAAGGAGTAAATGACATCACATGGCTATTTTCAAAAGTGGCCTATCAAGCGCGCTGGAATTTTCGTCGCGAAAAAAATTGAAAGTAATGAACGCTGTGGAAAAAAATTTTTGTGCCGATAGGTATTCACATTTATCTGTATTATGACTCCTAAATGTCTGTACCGGTACGCCCAGCCACCTAGCTAATAAACAATAGTCATTACTCACACAGCTGAAGCAAAACATAGGTGGCAGAAGTGGGATTCGAAACCCACGCCCGGAAGACCGGACTGCTACCTGAACGCCGAGCTGTGGAACCGCTTGGCATCCTGACGATGCAGGTCGGGCTGCTTTTTCGAGAAATGAAAACATGACATATTTTATTTTAAAAAAAGAACAGTATTGCTGCGCGATAGAATAGTAATTGACATAAAATGGGCTATATTTCAAAAGTGGCCTATCAAAGCGCTGGAATTTTTCGTCGCGAAAAGAGTGAAAGTAGTTGACACGCTGTTTTGAAACAAAATTTCTTGTGCCAGACAGATATTCAAATTACTGTATTATGACTCCTAAATATCTGTAACTGCACGCCCAGCACCTAGCTAAGAACAATAGTCTACTCCACTCCATGCCTGAAGGAAAACAAACTGTCAGAAGTGGGATCAAACGCCCCAAAGA
>NW_023608561.1:0-26408 GCF_013339725.1 Rhipicephalus microplus | reverse complement strand
ATTGCGACTTTGCCACTATTGCGCTCCTCCACAAGCTCCTCGCCAGTACCGGTTCCTTCGATTGGATAGATCAATGCGAAGCCTCATTTCAAGAACTCAAGCAGGCACGGACATCCCCACCGGTGCTTGGTATTTCGATCCAGGGCACCTACGATATTACACGCTGACGCCAGTGGACAAGGAAGCGGCGCCGTACTCTTCCAGCGCGACCAGCCTTTCGCTAGAAAGCTGACGCATATGCAAGCCGCACTCTGACCTCTGCAGAGAAGAGGTACTTGATACCGAACAAGAATGCTTGCCAATGTCTGGTCCATTCAAAATTTTCTTCCGTACCTACATGGTCGACATTTTACTGTTGTGACAGCCGCCATGCTCTTTGGTGTTGTCCACAATCAAAAACTTGTCGGGACGACTTGGTCACTGGATTTTCTTATTACAATCTTATGATTCTGACGTCATCTACAAGACTGGAAGACAACATCAAGATGCCGACGCTTTGTCACGATGCCCTTTCTCGCAGTTTTCGGCGCACGTCCCATCCCCTTGTCAATGGCTATACGAGGACGCCTCGTCGATATCAGCCATTTCTTCTCTACCTTCATCCTCCCGCCCGTCAGTATTATTTACTCACCAGCGAGCCGATTCTTACTGCACTGACATCATCGGTCGGCTTAACGGCGCTCATCTTCCCCTAATGCCAGGTTCGGAAACAACTCCGACTAAGTTAGGAGGAAGATGTGTCTATTTCGATACATTTTTCACCCGGAAGGCCACCGATGGGTTCCCGTCGTACCACGCGCACTACGCGCTGAAGTTCTGCGACTTCCCACGACGACCCGACGTCAGGACACTTGGGTTAATACAAAACATACGAGCGCATCCACAGTCGATTCTTCTGGCCAGGTCTTTCCAGGACGGTAGCTAAATATACTGCCTCGTGCGCACTTTGCCAACACCGCAAGCGGCCCAAAACTGCTCTATCGGGACCCTACAACCACTTCCTAGTCCATCAGAGCCGTTCTCTGTCGTCGGAATTGACCTCTTCGGGCCCCTCCCAACTACATCAGACGGCAAGAGATGGATCGTCACCGCCGTTCATCACTTGACCTGATACGCTGAGACGGCCTCGATCACTTCAGGAACGGTTCGGAAGCAGCAACTTTCTTCTTGAATGCTATTCACCTACGGCACTGAGCCCCTCGTGTTCTTTTGAGCGACCGGAGCAAAGCGTTTCTTTCAAGCACGTGCAGTGAAGTTCTTTAAGCATCAAGAACAGTTCATAAAACAACATCTTGCTATCACGCGCAAATTAATGGCTTAACGGCAAGATTTCATCGCACGCTGTGTGGCATGCTGTCCATGTATATCCGACCGGACCATCGAAATTGGGATGCCATACTTCCTTTGTCACGTATGCATATAATACGTCAGTCAGTTCAACGAACCACAGGCTATTCTTCATTTTTCCTAGTATACGGACGCCAACCGACATCACCACTCAACGTTTCATTCTTTCTGGCCCCGTCAACTCTTCAGCATTCGTTTGCGACCAGTTTCTGTCCCGTGTTGCTCGATGCCCTCGTCTTGCCCGTGTGAACACCGAAGCTAGCCAAGAAGATCGCAAACATCGTTACGATGCCATACACCGCGTCGTTCTCTACCGCCCTGGCGACGATGTACTTCTGTGTACTCCTGCGCGAACGCTTGGCTTATGCGAGAAGCTTGAGTCACGCTATCTTGGCCACCTACAAAGTGGTCGAAACAGACCTCACCGGTGAACTACCTTGTCACACCTCTTCATGTCCCCACTGACCAACGCTGCCGTAGGACAGAGATTGTGCAACTTTCGCGTCTCAAGCATTATCGTATGCGTTTCCCAGCGTAATTCGCGGCCAGGCTGGCCGCTTTCGTCGACGGGGCAAATTAGTGTAAGAATTCATTGGATGTCATCTTCCTCATCTGTTATTAACCATCATCAGTCTTCGCCCCGTTCCTCTTCATCATTGGCGCCATCTTGCTGATGCTCGAATAAAGCGTCAGCTGAACCGTTGTATTTCAATATGTATATATATATATATATATATATATATATATATATATATATATCTATATATATATATATATATTGTCGCGACGTCAAGTGAGAGGTCGTACTCGAAGACGCTGAGAAAACAGCAGCGGGTCGGTCTTTTTGTTAACCGCGCGAGAGAGAGTTCCTCATCTTTCTCGTTGTTGCGTTCTGCATAAAAGCGTGCAGATGCGCGTATGTGCTGTCGCCTTCGTCTTTTTCGCGGGACGCACGTGACATTTGCCTCCCTCCAAAAATGGCATCGTCCCGATGCGCAGCCAAGGCACTCTACTTGTAAAAACGCACATATGCACCGGCGCGCACAGGACGAACGAGAGTTAGCCGGACAAGTAGGGTTTCATCCGGATGACATGCACGATTTCGGGTGAGCAGTTTCGGAGACTGGAACTGCAATCGCCGTCGGGAATAACTTCAAAGTTGATGTCGTTCAATCGTCGGGTGACTCGATATGGGCCAAAGTATTGTCGTAATAGCTTTTCTGAAAGTCCGCGTCGACGTATTGGGATCCAGACCCATACCTTGTCGCCTGGTTTGTAGGTTACCAATTTATGTCGTAGGTCGTACCGTTTCGCATCTTTGTGTTGCTGGTGACAATACGCACGCGGGCTAGCTGCGGGCTTTCTTCGGCGCGCTGACCAAATTCTTCGGCGTCAGCGTGGGTGTCGTCACACTCGTGCGGCAGCATAGCGTCCAACGTTGTAATGACTTCGCGCCCGTGTATTAAACTAAACGGCCGTCATTCCGGTAGTTTCCTGCCGGGCAGTATTATAGGCAAAGGTCACATAAGGCAAGATTTCGTCCCAGTTCTTGTGTTCTGTGTCGACATACATGCAGAGCATGTCTGCGAGGGTCTTATTAAGCCGCCTTGTTAGTCCGTTCGTTTGTGGGTGGTACGCCGTTGTTCTCCGGTGAGCTGTACCACTGAGCCTGAGAACCGACTCTAAAAGTTCTGCCACAAACGCAGTTCCTCTATTCGTGATGAGAACTGTTGGAGCACCGTGCCGAATGACGATGTTTTCTATGAAGAAATGAGCCGCTTCTGCTGCTGTGGCCCTCGGCATGGCTTTAGTTTCTGCGTAGCGAGACAAGTAATCAGTGGCGACAATGATCCATCTGTTCCCTGTGGTGGAAGTTGGGAATGGGCCCAGGAAATCCATTCCGATTTGGGCGAATGGCTTTGCTGGTACTTGAACAGAATGTAATAGCCTGCCGGCCTGCCGAGTGGTGCTTTGCGTCTTTGACAGTCGGCACATGTTTGGACGTGATGTTTCACAGCAGCAAGTAGGTTAGGCCAGTAGTAACTGTTTTGCAGACGGGACAATGTTCGAGTGTAACCGAGATGACCAGTGGTGACTTCATCATGGCAGGCTTCTAGAATTTTTTTTCGCAGTGATGCAGAGACGACGAGCAGGCATGGGCTGCCGGTGGGAGAAAAGTTTTCTTGTATAGGACGTCGTTCCTTAAACAGAAAGACTGCACTCCTCTCGTAAAAATTCGCGGCACATCTTCCCGTCGTCCTTCTAAGAAATCGATAAGCGAAAGCAGGTCAGGGTCACTGCACTGCTCTTGTGAGATAGTGGCCGCGTTGATGACTCCCAAGAATGCGGCGTCCATAGACTCGTCATTAATAGCGGCAGGCTCGACGGGTGACCGCGAGAGACAGACTGCGTCGGTGTGCTTCTTCCCTGATTTATAAATAATGGTCATATCAAACTCCTGAAGCCAAAGGCTCCAGCGTGCTAAACGGCCGGATGGGTCTTTCAAGTTAGTGAGCCAGCAAAGCGAGTGGTGATCACTGAAGACCTGATGAGTGGCCGTACAGATACGGTCGAAATTTAAGAACCGACCAAACCACGGCGAGGCACTCTTTCTCGGTAGTCGAGTAGTTCTCTTCCGTGCGAGAGAGAGCTCTGCTGGCATAGGCTATCACTTTCTCGGAGTTATCTTGCCATTGTATCAGTACGGCGCCCAGGCCTACATTGCTTGCGTCGGTGTGAAGTGCTGTTGACGCTTCCTGGTCAAAGTGCGCAAGAACCGGAGGTGTTTGGAGGCGTTGGCGTAATTCGTGGAACGCTGTTTGTTCCTTTTCGCTCCAAAGAAAGGGGACATCCTCTCGTGTGAGCCGCGTCAGAGGCGCCGCAATAGACGAAAAGTTGGCGATGAATCGTCGGTAATAAGCGCAGAGGCCTAAGAAGCATCTCACTGCTCTTTTGTCATGCGGTGCGGGAAACTTTGCGACAGCGTCAATTTTGCCCGGGTCAGGTCGAACACCTTCGTGGCTGACCACGTGGCCTAAGAAGCAAAGTTCGTTGAAACCGAAATGGCACTTCTCTGGCTTTAAAGTCAGGCCAGCCGAACGTATAGCTTGTAGAACTGAGAATAATCGACTTAGGTGTTCCTCGAATGTAGCTGAGAAGACGACAACGTCGCCTAGATAAACCAAGCATGTCTGCCACTTAAGTCCTGATAGCGCACTGTCTATTAAACACTGAAATGTGGCTGGCGCTGAGCATAACCCGAATGGAAGCACTTTAAATTCATAAAGACCGTCGGGCGTCACGAAAGCAGTTTTCTCACGGTCTCTCTCGTCGACCTCTATTTGCCAATAGCCACTTCGCAGGTCCATCGATGAGAAATAGCGTGCATGCCGCAGCCGATCAAGAGAGTCATCTATACGTGGCAGTGGGTAGACGTCTTTCTTCGTTACTTGGTTTAGCTTGCGGTAATATATACAGAAACGCAAGCTGCTGTCTTTCTTTTTAACAAATACCACGGGGGATGCCCAGGGACTCTTGGAAGGCTGTATTACGTCATCTTGGAGCATCTTCTGAACTTGCTTTTGGATCTCCTCACGTTCTTTCGGAGCCACACGGTATGGGTTTTGACGGATCGGTCTCGTATTTTCTTCAATGATGATTCGGTGCCGGGTCAGTGGTGTTTGCTTGACTTTCGACGTGCACGAAAAAAAAATTGCCCGCAGCTTCCCTCGGGGGAACACTGAGGAGGATGCGGAGCATATAATTGGTTAACGGGGTGTTAAAGTGCGACTTACTTGGGTCGATGGCTAAATTGGTTAACGTGGTTGTGAAATGGGGTGTTAAATTGCAACTTACTTGGGTTGATGGCTAAATTGGTTAACGTGGTTGTAGGAGGGGGTGGTAAATGAGTGAACACGTACACACGTATGCGAAAGGGCGGCGCTTGTCGAAGGGACGTCGATCATTGTGTTTGTGGAGTCGTTGGAATTCATTTCACCGCGACCTTGGACGTCGACGCGCCGTACAAACCAACCGAAGAGCGGCAACTGAGCGAGCGAGCGCCGACCTTGAGTATATATACAGCGCGACGGCGTATGCACTGTCAGCTGTTGAATGTTCTCGAAGCGCGACGGCGCATGCGCGTCCACTGGAGAATCAGGAGAATTGTAGAATGTTCTCGAAGGGGAGAAGCGCGCGTGGCACAGATGGTGGGTGACGGTGCATGCGCGCGTCAGCTGTCGAATGTTCGAGAACGAGGAGAAGCGCAACGGCGCATGCGCGCGCGTCAGCTGCCGGTGTTCTCGAAGCGCGACGGCGCGTGCGCGCGCGTCAGCTGCCGATGTTCTCGAAGCGTGACGGCGCATGCGCGCTACATTATACAGCTAGCGAATGTTCGTGAAGAGGAGAAGCGCACGCGGTGTGTAGAGGAGGAAGGGTGCACAGATGGTGGAGGAGTGAAGCGCGCGCGGTGTGTAGAGGAGGAAGGGATGCACAGATGGTGGAAGAAGGAGGAGGAAGCTTGCGAACGGCGCCGCACTATAAGCCTCGAGTATTAGATGCTCCGCATCTAAAACAATTTTTGAACTGGTGTATCAGCTCTAGTAGGCGCTGTTTTTCCGAGGCTGACAGGGTTGAGCAAATGTTGACAGACAAAGGTGTCGAGGCTGGGATGGTCGCCTCGTCCGGTTGCAAAGCAAAGCAATCTCTGGCTTGGTCCACGTCGTCGCAGTAGGCAATCGCGGTGCCCTTCTGGATGTGACGACGCTCGTTGCTGAAGTTGGTGATGAGGACTTCTGCCCGCCCATCAATTAGTGCCAGAATGCCTCTCGCTATTGAAACACCTTGCGTAAGCAATAGCGTGTCTATTCGCTCCGCTATCACCTCATTACGGCACGGCCGTTCACACAACACCGACACAAGGCAGCAAGATCTCGGCAGAAGCATCACATCATCGGCTACACGTAAACGTTGCAGTTGTTCTTCAGTGGTGGCGTCGACGTAAGGATGGGTGGAAAAGGTGACGATACGTTCTGGGATGTTGATGACAGCACCGTACTCTCGCAGAAATTCCATACCCAAAATCAACTCTTTACAACAGTCCGGTAAAATGACAAAAGTGGCGACGAAGTTTGAATCATCGATTACGAGCCGAGCGGTGCATTTACCGGTTGGCGTCATTAGCTGTTCACCAGCACTCCTTTTGCTCGGCCCACTCCATGGCGTCTTGACCTTCTTGAGGCGGTCGGCGAGCTCTTGTCTCATAATAGAGAAGCCAGCATCAGTGTCAACCAATGCTGTTACGTGGTGTCCGTCTAAAATAACGCTAAGGGCGGCACGTACAAATTCATTGGCATTAGTACTCGTGGTTGTCGTCGTCTTCGTCATCACCGTCGTCACGTCGTCTTTGTGTAGAGGCAAGGGGGTCTTTATGGCGTCTCGGCAATTGGCAACCTTGCCCCCGGAGTTCGCGGCACTTAGTTTCCCTGGCATGGGCTTGGGGAGCGGTTTTCTGATGGCGTCCGCGTATCTTTGGCGATTCGGGGAATTCTGACCTCATGCAGGTGAGGAAGACCGCTAGCGACGACTTGGTGAAGACGCTTGGTTGGTCGGTAGATGATCAGCACCATGGTCACGAGGGTCTTCAGAATAAAAAGAAGCGGGCCGAGAAAAGTTTCCAAACCGGGTTTCTCGATGACGGCAGTAGCGCGAGATGTGGCCTGGTTCGCCGCAGTGGAAACAAAGGGGTCTATGGTCGGCAGTGCGCCACAAGTCGGTCCGACGTACTAGTGGTCGCCGCGCAGGTTCCCGCTACCACCACGGCAAGGTAACGGGCCGTGGCTGAAAGGGTGCTTCTTCTGGGGCAGGCGGATGACGGCGGACGACATCGGCATAGGTCAGTGGACGTGGTTCGGGTGGTGGCGCCGGGGATGGAAAGGCTTGCCGTAGTTCCTGGCGCACGATTTCTGCAACAGAAGCAACTGGAGGATCGGTAGACGGAAGGCCGAGGGCCCGCAGCTCTTCCCGCAGGATTTGTCGAATCATTTGCCGTAAAGAGTTTTCGGAAACGGCAGCGTTTTGAGCGGCGGCACCAACAGGTGTTTGGTCGGTCAGGCGGTCAAAGTGGCGGCATCGTTGCCGGAGCGTCCGCTCAATGACAGTCGCCTCTTGATGAATTCATCCACTGTTGTTGGCGGATTTCGGACAAGGCCGGCGAAAAGCGGTTCCTTAACTCCCCGAATCAGATGACGAACTTTCCTTGCCTCGGGCATGTCAGGGTCAGCGCGGCGAAATAGACGGGCCATATCCTCAGCGAACATGGCCACACTTTCGTTCGGCTTTTGCATGCGGGCTTCAATCATCTGTTGTGCGAGATCCCGCCGTTCCGCACTCAGGAACGTCTCGAGAAGCTTTTGGCGGAAATTGTCCCAGGTTTGGAAAGTAGGCTCCCTGTTCTCGTACCATGTGCGAGCGCTATTTTCCATTGCGAAGTAGGCAAGGCCAAGTTTTTCTTGCATGCTCCAACGAATCACCACAGCAGTCCGCTCGAACTGGTCGAGCCAGTCCTCGACATCTTCATACGGTTCTCCACGGAAGACTTCGGGAACACGAGGAGTCTCAAAAGTTACCTGGTAAGGGTGAGTCGCCTGGGCCGGAGGAAGATTCGCAGACGCTGAAGGGGCCGCCATGTTGGTAACAGGAGATGCCGTGAAGAGTTCTGGACTTAGGCCTAATAGGCGCCGGCTGAATCGGTGTACTGGAGTCGCAACAAGATGTTGAGGCTCCGGACTGGGTGTACGGTCCCGAACAACGCTTTCTTGCATCAGGTTGCAGCCCCCAGCACCTCCACCACCAGTGTCGCGACATCAAGAGAGAGGTCGTACTCGAAGACGCTGAGAAAACAGCAGCGGGTCGGTCTTTTGTTAACCGCGCTAGAGAGAGTTCCTCATCTTTCTCGTTGTTGCGTTCTGCATAAAAGCGTGCAGATGCGCGTATGCGCTGTCGCCTTCGTCTTTTTCACGGGACGCACGTGACAATATATATATATATATATATATATATATATATATATATATATATATATATATATATATATATATATATATATATATATATATATATATATATATATATATATATATATAAACAGGCAGGCATGGTGGTTGAGTGGCCGTAGCGTTGCATATAATCCAGTAGATCCTCCGTGAGTGGTCACAACGTGGTTGACGTTTTGCCTAGAGTCTGGCCTTCATGAAGGCCAGACTCTAGGCCGAAACGTCAACCACGTTGTGACCGCTCACGGAGGATCCACTGGACTATATATATATGTATATATATATATATTTATATATATATATATATGTGTGACGCTATGATGAATGGGCGACGTGGCCTGGCTCACACGCCATGTTTATTCTATTCTGAATTCTTCCTCAGCCTCTTCCTTCAGTAAATACCTACTTACGTTACACGATTCCCCCTTCCCCCCGAAAGAAGGGATGAATTATGAACAAGAAAAAGTAAATAAGGAGAGGTTGAAAAGTCACAAATGTCAAAAGTCACAGTTGGTTCTATGCTCCAGAGGAGTTCCGTAAACTTTCGAAGACTTCAGTGGAGAGTGCAGCAGTCCGGTTAACGCAGGAGTTCTGGTGGGCGAGGCTGACTGTTGCGTTCTGGATGGCATAAGAACACCCTGGAGATCTGCACTGGTGGTGACATGGGTTGAGTTCTTGCGAGGAACGGACAAGAGTGGGAGTCTCTGTAGCATTTGAAGTTCAAATGTTGAAGGCGTCGAGTTGCGTCTCGTGACGGGAATAGACGGTGTGCTTCTAGTTTGCATGTGCGATGGTCGCAGCTGATAAAATCAGAATGATGTCTTGGTCTCTGCGTTGTACAGATGGTGCTTTCTCGTCTCTTTTGTCGTTTTCTGCTGTTTTGGAGCTGTAATCGTAGCCGCAGTCTTGATCTCTTGCGCCAAATGCGTTTCTGGCGCCGATCACTTATGCGAAGATGCCTCGCTTCTTGAATTTGTTTTAAGAGGCTTGCTTTGCGTCGTCGTCCTTGTTGGTGTGTTCGTTGTAGTTCCTGGAGTTTGTGGAGTTGCCTTTGTTGAAATTGCTCGTCTTGTTGCGAAAGTTGGTCAGATGGGCATCTTTCAGGAACATTTGTCTGCTTTTCTTTGCATGGTGATGTGATCAGTAGATAGCTGGTAGTCGATACTGTACTGCTGGGCTTGTCTTGCGATGAAAGCATCGTGACAGACTGATGAGAAATCTCCCAAGGTGGTTGTGAGGCATCATTGATTGTAAATGCTTCTGTCAGTTGACAATGCGCCGGCGTTGGTGGATTAGAAATTCCTGCAGGGCTTTGACTCACATGCGTGTTATCACTTTGACAATGTGAGCACAACAGACATGGCTTCGGGTGGTTCTGATGGCATATGTTTTTTTTGCAGAGTGATTAGGCTGATAATGTCTGTCGAACAACCCTGGTCCGGAACGTCAGGGTATGGGCTGGTATTGTGAGGATTCACCAGCTCTTCACGCGTACATTCCGTCGCACGTTGGAAACCGTCTGGGCCTTGTTTGTGACACGAAGCGTCAAGGGATTCGGGTGGTTCAGTAAAATGTGATGTGTTGCGGTGCAGTGAACACGTTGAAAATGTCGATTTCATTGCTCTTGGGAAAGCCGGCTTTAGGTTTAGTCTTTTGGCGAAATGTTCTAGATTCCTTTCGGTATACGGAGGCTTTACCTTATCTGTTGCGACGTGCAAGTTACCAGTCCTTGTCCGAATGCTTAACGTTTTTTCGGAAGTGTCATATGATGGTGCAATAGTGGTATATTTTCTCTGAGGTCTCGTTTGAAAAATAGGCTTACTGCGGGAAGACTTCGCGTAACTCATGTCTTAATCAAATAAGCGCGTTCGGTACGATTTGTTTCTTGTGCGCGTAGTCTATTGGACCAAATATCTTGCTGATGGTGACTTTCTTATGCTTATTTGGAGGAAAATAATATTAGAGAGTGCGTAGGTTGTTACAACACGGGTATTTTGATTTTTTTTTGTTTCCTCTTACAGGTCGAAAAAATATTTGAATTACAGACCAATATGGAAAACTAAAAATCCTTTGCTGCTGCAAGGCTTTGCATTTGAAAATCAAAGTAAGTTAGAAGTCACCATGTTTGTTATTTTAGGCACTCAGTAAACATTGCTTGCTGGCTTCATAGCCTCAAATAAAACAGTTAGAGTTCAGAATCACATTTCCTTTTTTCTTCACCTTAAGGTACCGTAATCAAAGCCATATTCGACGATTTTTTAGCCCGTGTTCATCATGTGATTGCAAAATAATATCGATAAACTGCTTTGAAAAGCGTTTGCAAGAAAATTTACAGTCTAATTGTTTTCAGCAGTAATGAATGTTGTAAATACCATTCACTATGGTCATTCCACGACAAACGTCTCAACCATTTTGGCGGTTACCTCAATTGTGTTCGAAAAAAAGCCTGCATAATGACTGCACTGAAAATAGTGAACTGCTAAAATATTTTGAAAAGGAAAAAAATTTGGTTGCTGGCTGCCTTCTAAACTTTCTCCAATGTCGTGTGGGTGTTCTTTGTGGAAAATGTATTTTAAAAGTACCGCTCCTTATTTCTATACCAAATTTGATCTGCATGTTAAGTAAAGGTGCTTGTGTAAAGTGTTCGAAGCTCGGTAACTTTAGTTCACTGGCAAATACGGCTCCAAGATTTTAGCAAAAATGTGTTAGATTTCCATTTTCTCTAATTCAATACAGAATTTTGTATGAAAATCTGAGTGCTGAATACTTACTAAACAGAAAGTATATTTTGAAGGAAAGATAATTTTAGACATCTCAAGCTGCTAAGCATAATGACAAAAATCAATAATTTTGCAAAATTGTCAATTTCGTTCACCTTAGGACACAATATGCAGCATTTGTTGGTTCAATGGAAAATCGCCTTCATACCTAAATCAATAGCGAATAAGCAGTTGTTTTATATGGCAAGTCTTATTATCGCATTTTTTTGTTTTATGGAAGAAAATAATTTTTGAAATTTTGCTTAGAATGCATGAATTCTGATGAAAACTGCCAGCGCAAGCAAAACGAGTTTTCTTACGCTTTGCTGTGCCCCATTCATGCTCATGGGTTGTCTGTTTCGAGAATTTTGAAGCTAGTTACTAGAATTTTTATGCTAGAATTAACTAGTTTGTGTTCTTAATTGATTGTGGTGTGAGATAGCAACGCAACAAAAACTACCGAAATTCGGATAAGTGGTAAACAGTTGCCGAGAAGTATTTTTCCCAAGTGAGCACCGTCTTGAAAATTCCGGCAACTCCGCATTTATCCTCAGGCGCTTCGCATACTCCGTCAGGCACCACATTCCAATGACAACATGATCATCCTAACATGAGTCCCCACCCACGCAGGCCTAGTCTACCCGCGTCTTTCAAAACGTCAACGAGGTCACGCACTTCCATGCGCGAGGCCTTGCCAACCGCGAGCTTCTAGAGACGCGATGGACACCAGGGACAACTTGACTACCTACAAGGATCTCGTTAAAATTTTAGCTTAGACGCCGAGCCTTTCCGCCACCTCACCCCAAGCTAAACCGGGCACACACCACACCATGTTGCGTCTACTTTAAACAAACATGTATCTCTCGCCTGCCCGGCTTCACCTTATATTTCTGAACGTGTAAGCGATCGTGTCCTTCGTTTCGTTCTTGTTGAATCCCCCCCCCATGTCTACGCCACCGTCCTGAACATTCTCTGCTGCTGCCGGTATCTGGTGGTAGGTTCGATCTTCCCAGAGATATTTCTTAGATGTTAGCGTCTTGCATGCAGGGTATGAGCTGGTGGAATAGTGGCACTGTATAATGGTCCGGTGCAGTGACATGGTTTAGCACCCTCTAATCCCCACAAGGACGGCAATGGTCTCCTCCTGATTTGGGGACCATGTGACAGGGGAACGTGTATTAGTTTATGATGGGCATACTATGCCTATTTTCATTATATTTAAAAACACGTGACATGCTAGCCATAGCTTCTCTGGCGAAAGGCACCCTTGCTGCTCGTATATTTGATGTCCAGTTGTTCTTATATGAAGCTGAAGATTATATACAAATACACACAGAACAAGGCGACTCTGAAGGGAGGGTGCAAACATGAGTAACCTTGCACCAGTGCATGACACACTTGATCCTGAAGCCGTTTGTTCGAAACATCAGCCAACAGACCGAAGTGTTGCTGAAAATCAGCCCCCGATATGAAAAGCTTGACGTCAGCGGCTACGAACACCCATATTAACGTTCCGTTGAAACGGAAGTTCAGCGTTAGCGAACGATGTTCGTATCATTGTGTTATTGACGGCTTGTAGTGGCGATTGACTGAGGTTCTTTCTTTGAGTCTGTGACGTGGGTACCACGTTCACGTCGGCACCTATGTCGACTAGGAAAGGAGTGATGTTGTTGTGGTCGGTAATGAAAAATACCGAGGGATGACATGATGGCGACTTAGAAGCATCGGTTGCCTGTTGTGCTTGACGCGGTCCTTTGCCGAGCACGCGCAAGGTGAAATACTTCTTAAGATATTTCTGGGACACCTCCAATAAGGAAAGAAAAAAGTCACAGCTTTGCCCCAAAGGTGAAGCAATGAACGCGACAAGTTTGAAGGCCACGCGCAGAATTAAAAGCAGATGTAAACGTGCCACGCGTTTCTCACGCACAAAGTACGCACGAAATGTACTCAGAGGCACAGATGCATGCAAATAAGCGTCTCAGTTGTTACTTCTCTGTGCGTGAAAAGCGCGCACTTTTCGCAAACGAAGGCTGCAATAATGCTAGTGACCTTTGTGCGCCCTGTAACTACAACATGAACGTTCCAGGTAAAGCCCCAGGGCTGTCATGACGTACAATCCTGTCCTTCTCCCCACCGCGAGATAAGGACGCGCAAGGCAGCTTCGCTCCTCTCCTCTAAGAAAAGCCGAATACTCGTAGGAGACTAGAGCGAACGCAGCCGCGCGATGTGGCGACGCGCGCTCATTGCGCCACCTTGTTGGTAACGCTGAAATTAGGTTAATTACCCTGTAGATGCCCGTGGGCAGCGGTAAGTGGTAGATATAAATAGCTTGCCGTTTAAACAGTGAAGGACGTGCTCGTCGACGGCTCAGTGGTTAACGCCTTGCACTAACGATGAAGGGAACCCAAGTTCGATTACACGTGCTGGAGCTCTCCCTCGGGTATTTTTCTTTCCTGCATTTATATCTAAATAGATACGTATACATATACAATGAGTGACGCCAACGCCGGCGTCAAGATCCAGCTAAGAGCCTCCACATAAATGTTATCGTAATAAAAGGGTGAAACAGGACAGGGTGGCAGTGCTTGCTACGGGCAGCACTCCCGAAGCACTAATGATACCAACACATATTTTGCCCTCGCGGTCTTCATAGCGACATGTTAGACTAGCTTAAATTTTGCAGTTCTGTGCTCGTGCGCAAAGCTGTCAACCACTCAGTGGGGCAAGAGATATCTTCATGCATTTGCTGTAGTTTGTTGTGAGTCTATTACGAGCACGGTAGCACAACCTCCTCCTGTAAACTTACGACCCAAATGCCACTGCTCCTCATGGCGCTTGGTTTACTTTTGCTCCTTCAGTTTGATTGTACAGTTTGCTTGTTAAGTTTGCCAAAACTAACCCTCCTCTCTGGAGCTACCAAAGTGCTTTCCTGCATGGTGCGTGCGCGCGTTCACTCGTTTTGGTGCCGTTTGAAGGTTATTGCTTGTCAGAATAATTGTTCAGGACTCAGGAGCGTTAGAGTACGACAGGTACAGGACCATTCTCTTTACGAAAAGGAAGCGCGAAAAAAATCTGTCGTCTCGTAATGTGCTATATTTTCTTCTCCAGTAATAAAGCTTGTTGACATTACCGGTGAGACATTTGGAAATCCCAGCGGCACTCTCACAGTGGCAATAACTTCAAGGAGCTGGTGTAGGTGCGAGAAATCACAGTAAAGGTATTAGGACGTTTTCAAATAGGGGCCCCAAACAACTTTGCGTATGAATGCGTTGAGTCAAGCACGAGCAAATGAGTTTGCGAATAGGATCTGCAGCGCCTTGGACACTCTCTCTATTCTATGTCGCTCTAGTCTTGGCCGAGAGCTGTCACTTCAGTGGATGCTGTCACGTTAGTTTGACCCAAAGCTTTTGGGGCAGGCTTTCGGGCTCGCGCTGAATTCGATAAATAGGGTACCCAAACAAAACCCAATCGCGGTTTGGGTTTGAAACATGCGCAGTGGCCTGGACGTTATTTCTTTGGGGCCCCAAACTCTTTGGGCCCCTATTCAAAAACTTCTTATTTCTTTAATTCACCGGTTCTATCGCACACTTCTATCAATCCTTAAACGTTCACCACATGATATCATAAGTTCACTCTTTTATTTTTAGCCTTGAACAGTATCATTGAAGGGTGATATGCAGGGCATGAAAAGTTACACGCGCAATCGCATGCGTTGTTAGTACCATATAAGTCTCTATTTGCGCCGCAGAATCTTTGAATTTAGGTTTCAACTCGTTACAAGATTGTATTCTTGCCCACGGACGAATTATTTCTGCACCTTCTAGACAGTGGTTAGGTAAAACAAACGGGTGGGGTGTTGCATATTGCTTGCGTTCTCCTGCGTCTATACAAGGACACAAGAGCGCTCACGCGGATTGAGTTCTTGTAATGAACAACCCAGAGCCAACCAGAACGGTGATTTTCACACAGAAGCAAAAAAAGCAAAAAAGCAAAAAAATAGCAAAAAAATTACATAAACCCCACACATGAGTGCACCACGACGGTAGTGCGTCGTCTACTATGAGGGTAAGTCGTGGCGGCACCTGGCGGTATCTTCGGTCCCTGCGCGCCAGTTTTTGGGCCCACACGCCTCCATAGGGGTGGCGCCGGTGAGCAGGTTGTAAGTTCGGAGGTCGTGCATGGTAGCCGGTTGTGTGGTTGTGGCGATCGCCATAAACTGGTATGCAAGCTCAGCCGCAGTCAAGTCTTTTGTTCTGACGCAGCGGCAGCCAATGAGACATTGAAATGCAGATCAAAAAATATCACCGCCCAAGCACTACGGACAAATAGTCAGCCAGAAAGAGCTAGAAAGTGCGGCCCCAGTGTTTAGAAGTGGGTTTAACCCAACGCTGCACTGAAAAGTGACTCAGAAGCGTGGTGGTTAGGGCTAGTTGGTATGACATGACGATTGTTATAGCGCAAGAGAAGAACGACGACGAAGAGACAAAAGAAGACGCCGTCTTTTCTTGTTCCTTTGCCGTCGTTGTGCTGTCTCGCATTAACAATCGTCGTGGCTGCACACAAACCATTCACAATATTGGTTACATGTTCATGCATTTTAATGACAGTAGACACATGTTTGATTTGGGTTTACGAAAGGGTCCATTTCACATGCGACAGGCAGACATACAAGCCAAAGGCAAAGTGCCGCTGGAGAAACACTTACCGAAGGAGGGCTTTCCTTTGATGAACGCACTCCCACAATATTCACGTAAACGCTGTTGTGCCCGCAAGGACGCTTGCTTGGCGTGCCGTCGTTGCAAAGGTTTCATATCGCGAGCTAACCCGGAGGCATGAGTGCAGAATCTACTCACTACCAGCGCTTGCATTCCCGTTCGCAATTCAGCGTGGCTTGGTAGGCTGCCTGAGCATTGGTAATCTGTCGTTGTGGGCACTCAGCCTTCCGGGCGTGTTTTTTTTCGTACTGAAGCATCGGCGCTTCTACTGTGAGCTCTCTTACATTGCCACTGTCGGCACTCTTGTGAAGTTCCGAACTGTTCGGGAGTTTGTAGGATCGTGGTTTACCCATGTTGACGCCTTTAGTAAAACCTGATGCAACCGGGCTCAGCACCACAGCTGCAACGGGATGTACGACGTTAGCCACAGAGCACCAATGAAGCCAGTGCTTTGGCACGAGGCATAGAACAACGTAACTGATAACACAGACAACAGAGACTGCTTTTGACACAGAAGTCGATTGCTTTCTAGTTTCTCTTACCCATATACTGCTTTCACTGTAAAGGGTTCTATGTGATATCATCCGTCACCAGTGTTTCGTATTTCGCCGCGAAGTAACTACATGTGTCACCACAGCTGATATGCGTGGTGTCCCGTAGCTATTGCTGTAGTCGGTGCGATCTCGGGGGCTGGCATGATGTTTTTTTTTTATTTCGAAAGTCGGCCCCTAGGAATTATTTTTACTCAAAAATGCACATACAAGTTTTATTCATTCATTAAATTTAGTAGAGAACGGTGGTGTGGTCCACGAAGCCAGCGGTCAAAGTCTGGTGGTCGGCCAGGCCTGAGACCTGTTGCATGGAGCTGACGGCGACGACTGAATTGTAGACCAGTGCAGGTCCAGAGTAAGTGTGAGGCAGTTAAATTTGATTTCGGGCGTCACAAAATGGGCATGATCTGCCATAAGGGGCCTCGGTACTTTTGCGCCCAACGGGTGGTCACGGGTGAGGTGAGCGCAACCCCAACACGAAGCTTCCACGACGTAACCCTCTCTCGGAGGGTTAAACCACCAGGGAGGTCTGATCCACACGGAGGTATAAGAGCTCGTGTGGCACGTCAGAGCCTTCCGTTTTCCCAGAGCATCTGTCCTTGAGCGTCCTCAGTAAAATGCAGTAACGGGTGCGGTGTAATTTGTGGGTGGGTTGCCAATTCAGCTTTCACAAGGTCCGGCAAAGCGGCCCGTTGAACCCACTGAACACTCGTATATCGATTCACTTGTCGTATATCGCGAATATCTTGCATCGAGTCTGTACGAATGTTCAGCTGTTAGCATCTGTCAGGTTGTAGAAAAGAAGGCAGCGCCGCTAGTTCATCACGTATGGTGGCCGGCTCATGAGCCAGTGGTGTAGAATTCACAAAATATGAGCATGTTTGGCCAGCCTGTTTTAATTTTGGACATACAAGGACGGTATAAATGGTGTTGCCGCTCACACTGGCATCCGTATAAGCGAGGACAATAGCGGCATCTAAGTTATCGGTACGAAGCAGTCGGGATACTTGGGCGTTCAGCTGACGCGGAACCGGGCTTTAAATACGACTAAGGGGTTTGTTTTCAGTCAGTTGCATTTTGTTCCATGGTGCAGTAGTGGTCTTCTCTGAAGGTGTGCGGAGAACTTCTTCCCCCGGGTACCACACGAATGCAGCAGCCGAACTGAACGTTGATGGCTTGAGGTTGCGCGGAAAGCGTCGTTGATCTACGAATCCATCAATTGTGTTTCTTTGGTACTGCTGTTGAAGTACTGTCAGTGGAGTGGCGCGTGGCAGTCCAGTTATAGCGTGCATGTCTACGTGGTTTATCGCTTCTAGAAGTACCCACTGTGCCCACGTGAGGTGATGAAACTGAGCGCGGTAAACAAGTCATGGCTGAAATATTGAACGGACAAAGAGGCGAACTATGTTGGTTCGCCAGATTTCATCGATTTCACCACCACCACCAGAATTTCTCGCAATTCACCACCGATTTCACCACCAGATTTCATTGCTATCCTTCGTATGAGGTGTATTGCTTCTGATGCCTGCTGCTAGGCACTCTTGACCCAGAGTCCTGCAGATCTGGTGGCGTGCATTTCCAAGCTAGGCACGCGGAGATTTGAGGCCCCATGTAGTGGCCGCTGATCTAATATTGACTGCAGAGGCCGGACTCCCAGTTTACGACGTCCATACTTCTTCGCAACCAACCGAAATTTTGTTTTTTCTTTGGAGATTTCAAGACTAATCTCGGTGCACCAGTTGTGGGTAATGTCGAGTGTTTCTTTTAGCAAAGTTTGTTTTAGCGTTCCATGTGCTTTCTCAGCTGGTAGATCAAGTGAAAGATCCTCTAATTCACTGGCTATAGTCAACGGTAGATTGCTTATGACGTACTCATGTATGGTAACGTACGCTGTAATGCGTCGCGCTGCGAACTGTGATTCTACTTGCATAAACTGGAGTGAAGAGTATGCGGTCTAAAGAGGGACCGCCTATTGCCGACTGAAGAGACCCTCGGCGTAGCGTCTGTAATGCACATTGAGAAGATAGTCCTGGAATTTGTCATAGACTTCAAAGTTTTAGCGACGTTGATGCTTGACGCTAGTGGCTGCCACAAAATTTCGGTGCATCAATTGTTGGAACGCGCCACTAGACCGAGCTAAATAAGCACAAGAGCCACGCTTACCATTGATTGATGTGTGGGGTTTAACGTCTCAAAACCACCATACGGTTATGAGAGACGCCGTAGTGGAGGACTCCGGAAATTTATACCATCTGGGGTTCCTTAACGTGCACATAAATCTGAGAACAAGGGCCTACAACAATTCCACCTCCTGCGCAAATGCAGCCGCCGCCGCTGGGATTCGAACACGCAACCTGCGGGTCAGCAGCCGAGTACCTTAGCCACTATAGCACCACGGTGGTGCGACACGCTTACCAAAAAACAACTTAATATTCATTTCTCCTATGCTCACGAAGAAAAGTCCCGTGCTCCTGACGCAAGTGCCCTTAGCACTGCTTACGAAAGCGCTGCTTCACGGCGCTACTCAAAATCCTGGTGGAACAGAAAAACCACAGGATGCAGTCACAGGATCCTGTGATTGCATCACAGGATGCAATCACAGGATTTTATATATTGCTAGAATTATATATATATATATATATATATATATATATATATATATATATATATATAATACTAGCAATATATAAAATACTAGGTCAAGCATGCGTATGCTAAACTTCATTTTCCCCTACTTTTCTGAGAGGAAATGGATCGTATCGCATATTCTGTGTAAAGTCAAATGTCACAGCTGCATGTGTTCCTGAATCCACTGCAACCTGCATGATGATCGTGGTATTTTCATTCAGAAAAATTGGTAGCCTAGGCTTCGATTTCTTCGAAATATTATTGCAATGCACTACATCGAACGCTGAAGTAAATGCTCAATTAAGCTCACCGTGTCAAAATACCTTAAAAGTTTCGTCAGTTCTGTGTAGTGTGCCCAAAAGCGTGCACTTAGAATTAAAGATTATGGGGCATGTAATAAACCTAGTGAGTCTTTGTTCCACAAGTTGGATATTCTACCTTTTGATTACATACGGCAGCATAAAACCGCAGTCACCATCAACAATGTTATTGCACACAGTGTACCTTTCGATGTATCTATCTTTTCTTCCTCGTCCCACGTCACTAGATGCATGAAATTGCGGAATTTTAATCTTCCACCCACTAAAAACGTGTATGGTGAACACTTACTACAGTTCATAGGAGATAAAGTGTGGGATAACATACCACTTCAGATTGAAGATTCTAGGGTTTTCTCGAGCGCACTTAAAAAATATTTGCTACATGTAAATCAATAGTAATGACCATGTACTATGCCTTACACATAGTTTGATGTTTTGTCTATACTTGATTATTTCATTATTTATGAACAAAGTGCATCAATGTGTATCTTATTGTATTTTTGTTCGTTTGTTGAAAAATCAACGTTTTTTGATGTTTTGATTTTTTTATTATATACAAATTGTATTCTCTTGTATACTTTCTTCCGTTAGACCCCTTACTAGCCTATGGCTATGGGTCTAATCAGTGTTGTGCATTTCTTGAAATGTGGTCATAAGAACCTCATAAAATGCAAAAAATGTAAAGATCGATCATCAAAAAACTTACATTATTTATATATTTGTGGCATATCTGGCTAGTTAAAAGAAAACGATGGTTCCTGTGCTGAAGCATGTAAACATTTTTTTTCTAAGGACCATTTGGAGGCATGCAAGCCTGTTTTAAAAGTTCATGCCTCATCTTAATTAACGCCTAAACCAATCGCCAATAAATTTATGACCACCAAGCATTTGAGTAGGAGCTTCATCTGTAACGATTAAGTTTGAAAATGTATGGAGAGTGGGCTCTTCGACTAGAGCAAACAATGAGACTACATGTGGTCACTTGCCAAACAACCAAAGGATCTAAATACGCCGACAAAAATAAATAAAACAGGGGACCAATAAATATGCCTTAACAATGAAAAAAATTCCTACATTACACGCGTAATAACCTTCTGAACAGTGCAAACTTTTATAACAAAGTCGATGTCAACTGTAGTTACAACGTACTACAAAACTTCACATTTATTTGATGAGCGACTTAATGTGTGCGTTTCTTCACCCTGTTGAAAGCTGTGGAAATTTGTACACCAGAGGCAAACACCTATGCATTATAGAGTTGTCCTTTAGGCTAAATCTTCGATGGCAAACAGATATTCAAAGATTATGTATAACAACCCAAATATGATGATGCGCTTTGTATTTCAGCTACAGGTGATAACATGACGCATATATTAAATTACACAACAAAATATTGTGCTGTTATCTATACGCAAACAAAGAATGTAACAGGAGGAGGTAAGCGATAACACTAGCTCAATATTTAATCGATGGATATGAAAATATTATGGCTTTCGAAGTTCTCAAGCACACTTTTAATAAGTATTTTATTACTGTAATGACGTCGACACTTCGTCGAACATGAAAACGACCATTAGTGGCGGCGTAGGGTGGTGTCACTGTCAAAACTAGAGATGCATAAAGTGTAAAAAAGTTTTCACGCAGGCATATTATGTAAAAATGGAGCATCTCGTCAAAGGTAAACCTGATAGGATGTGACGCAGCAGTCTTGCACATGTGTGACGGCACGGCTTGAACGGCGCTAACGCGGGTGCTATGGTGAGCGCTGGAAGATTCGTTTGAAGCGATGGCTGGAGTAGGTATTCTAAGTCACACGTACAGCCATGCTTCAACGCGTACGTTAGGCATGCGTCAGGTTTCTTGCTCTTGAACCGAGAATTCGGTGGTGTAGCCAGCAGCGAAGGGACAGTAGTTGCGGCGAAACAGACTAGGCGGCAGCTGCGGGCGCAGAAGCGAGGGCGCCACAGGCGAGAGAGACATCATCGCGCACTGCGTGGAGAGAGTGACTTCAACACGCAGCAGAGGCGTGACCTACTTGGCACTGCGCCAACACCTGTAGAGTGTGGTGCGTTCGTACGGAGAGACCGCGTTACACAGGCTAGTGATTTTTTATATATGGGGTTTAACGTCCGAAAACCGCCATATGTATATAAGAGACGCCACAGTGGAGGGCTCCGAAAATTTTGACCACCTGGGGTTCTTTAACGCGCACCCAAATCTGAGCACATGGGCCTAGAACATTTTCGCCGCCATCGGAAATGCAGCCACCACAGCCGGGATTCAACCCCGCGGCCTGCGAGTCAGCAGCCGAGTAAGAGGAGGAAGCAACAAAAAGAACAAAAAGGGAGAAGGCAGGGAGGTTAACCAGAAAGGCATCCGGTTGGCTACCCTACACCGGGGGATTAGGGAAGGGGACAAGAAAGACGAGAAAAAGGAAAAAGAGGGAAAAGAGAAAAGGTGGGGGAGAGACTGACAGTAATTTCACTGCAGCGTGTAGAACTCTACCGCATGTCAGAGGCGTTCACACAAGCCTGTCTTTCTCAGGATACACAGCAAGGCTTTCACTGCCTTGTGGGCTGTCGAGGCATGTGGACGTAGCTGTAATAGCACCAGCACAGAAAGAGGCCGATCATCCAGTCGCCGCATTGCGTTGGCAAGTACTTGTCTATCTGAGGCAAATCGAGGACAATGGCACAGCAGGTGTTCGATATTTTCGTTGGTGCCGCAAACATCGCACGCCGCACTGTCAGTAATTCCGATTAACGTGGTGTAAGCTTTCGTGAAAGCAACTCCCAGCCAAAGGCGATAGAGAAGCGAAGCTGCACGTCGATGTAGCCCGGGTGGAGGCCGGAGTTGTAGTGACCTTATCATTAGACCACCGAGGCGGGGCTACACAAGATAGTCAAAGAGCTGCATCCAATTTAAAAACGTGATTGATCCTGCTGTCATACACTCTCAAAAGTCCAGTATTTGTGGAGGGTTTCTGCTACACAAGAATGATCATCATCTACTTTGAGTACTTTGCTGGCGCTATCACAACGGTTCCGATAGTTCGAGGTCGCGAACGGCATGCGTGTTATCAGTGCGACATCGGACTTCCAACAAGAAAATGGCTAGCACCGGGTTTCGAAGGAAGGAAACGCGAGAAAGACAGATGACAATTATTGTTGCGTAGAAAAACTACTTCTCGAATACTTCATTTTTTCATAGAGTGCTAGAATTGATAAAACACGAAAGTAAAACGTCTCCTTAAAAAGCAGGTTACTGAATACTGTACATTGATGTAACAGAGTTCGTGCGATATCTATTTCAGTTTTACAGCTATAACACCACCTCATGTGCATGCGTCCACGTTGGCGCTTAGTGAAACTTCTGCATCTCGATTACTAATGTTTATGATAAACGATCACACAAATCCTTGCGGGTCATAGATGCTTGAGGTAACTGTAGTGATGAACGGTGAGAGCAGACTCAGAGAAAGCAATATGGCACCCTGAAAAGCATCCCTTATTGGACGCCCTGTTTGGGATAAGATGACTGGGGCAAGTAGAAGTTTTTCAACACCATTTCCCCAGCAGAGTGAAACCCATCGCGCATCGTGTTTTACCTCTTGCCAGCCGCGATTATTCGCTTGGCGAGCGTAAAGCGATAGCCGCATGCACGCGATTTCCTAGCGACACCGAAAAACTGCTCCGTCGCACCGTCGCGTCGCGACGGCATCAACAGCATGGCGGTGACAAAGTGTCATTGTTGCTTGAATAAAATTTATCGCATGCATACCCATAAGTTGCAAATTGTAATTTATAAGTAGATTGAAGAAATATGTCGAATTCGTTACTGAATTACCAGCTTTTCTGACGTAAGTAATCCACAAAAGCATTTTACGACCTTCTTTATTGGAATCTTTGGGGACCATGGCAGGCAGTTAAATAAGTCTGTGACAGGCTGCCCAAAAGCGCATGATACGACGGCTACGACGCACTTTGCACAATGATTTGGCATTGTAGCAAATTACCCAATTGTCACAAGCCACTTTCGAGACATCAAAACATACTTTCGATAACGAGGTTTAAAGACAAAATACCGCCGATCTCTCACTGTCCGCTTGAGATGAGAATGTAAAAAGGGTAGTCGATACCTTGCATTCCTTAAAGTACGCGCGAATAAGAAGCATCGAGAGCATATTGCAACCAAAGCAAGGACTACGGGCGCAGCCATGTTGCCGGCAATCGTCACACTGGCTTCCGGGTGACAAGCGAACTTTTCTGATTTTCGAAAACGCGCTACGCAACAAGCGGTGGTGGCGCATGGGTGTCCGCGACAGCAAATCTTGTCGCTATCGCTTGCCGCTGTCACGAAAAAATCGCGTGCATTTAGCGAGGGCTTAAGTGGTTAACGCCTAACTACATCAAAGCAAAACAGGCGCGTTCCAGACATTGAGCAGCTGTTTGATCAGAATTGATGCTATGAGTGACGCCAATGATAGAGGTAACGTCGCCACCTGTGGGCGGGTTAAGGAGTTGACAAAATTGCAATTCAATTGGACACGCACTGCTTAGGACAGACGCTAAGAAACCACGCATTGAAGGAACAATGTCAAGTACCACAGTGATGGTGGATTACTTAACTTTATTCTGAACGTTGTGATATAATAATGGTAGATATAAAAGACGTATTTTGTATAGCGTAAATGGTGTGTACCATGGTGCAGTGGTTAGCGTGCCCAGCATGTATTGTTGGGGACCCATGATTTATGGTTTGAACTCCCGTTGACTGAATATTTTTCTTTGTCTTCTAATTGTGCTTATTCGGGCAGCGTCATTTTCATGCAGCAAATACTTCACTGAAGTCTTGGTAGACTCATGCATAAAACACTTTCGTGTAAAAATCATCAGCAAACGATGGCGTCATCATGTGACCTTATATTTACGTCGCTGACCACCACAATTTCGTGATGTCATTAATACATTTGCTTGGAATGGTTTGTGCTGAGTGATTTGACAACCTAATACAAACTAGCCCAATCCCACATATTTTGAATTTGTCGCAAGACATCGCTTCTCCAGGTGTGATGACCGCAGAGGCCAGGCAAAACGAGGTTAGGTGCAAATGCATAAATTGACTTTCACTATAAAGTCAACTTTGGTGGATATAAAGAAAGCTTCTGAGCTGTTTTTATATAAAAATTACGAAGCAGTTTTTCTAAAGATCACAAAGAACGCAG
Organism: Rhipicephalus microplus; assembly: GCF_013339725.1. Classification (NCBI taxonomy): domain Eukaryota; kingdom Metazoa; phylum Arthropoda; class Arachnida; order Ixodida; family Ixodidae; genus Rhipicephalus; species Rhipicephalus microplus. Next base: position 1,812 of record NW_023608561.1, on the reverse strand, counting down.
TAGTGCCGTTCACTTACAATCCAAGTTCATCGTTTTTGCCAAACGTCCCGGGGCATTCCTACACCTAATGAAACAGCACCTTCTATTTTGAATTACTAGATGCAGACGGTTCAGCATGTCTAAAATGAGGCATTTTCATTCAGGTGCGGCCACAAGGCAAACGAGGCATGTTTGCGAACTACAAAGCAATAGGAATTTAGTGACCAAACTAAAAACACCAAAATTATGTAGCCCAAGAACGTCTACGCACATCATTCGGAGAAAGAAACAGAACAGTTATTCTACAAAAAACGGGAACTTTTTTTACGTATAATCAATGTCATTCAGACCAATACGCACTCATTGTAATTTTTACTAAAAAAGTGCGGATCTAGACGACATAATTCGAGCCCCCACAGGATCCCCAACATGGCCGAAGATTGCGGCATAGGAGACTGTTGGAGGCCAGGCTGAACAGCTTAGCCCTTCAGGAAAAACTCATGGTTCTTCAGCTCCATGGCCGAAGTTACCATTAATGTGCTAGCGTTCCTGGCCACAATTCGATTTAACGTTAGTTCACCTCCCACCAATATATCTAAGGGAGGCTGGCAGCTATCAATATTGAATGCGATCTCAGGCATTTCTGCAAAACACTGGTAAAAATGGCCCTGTATCTGCGTGTTAATCTGTAAATGTCGTCGAAAGACGATAGCCTTGCTTGTGGAGAGAGTGAACAAAACATTTATTTGATGTTCTGCGCTAGAGCTCCTTCTACACTTTTGTAAGCTTTCTGAGCTGCTTCCGCTGCACGATAAGCAATATTTTGTACCATTCAACGGGTTGAACGAGCAGTATGGCTTGTTATGACTGGCAATGCATGGACCTGGCCTGCAAGGGACTCTCATCGGCGTGCCCTCCCGACGCACTCCGCGTCCTGCAGGAACGCAAGAGGTGCCTGTGTGCGCTGCAAGAAACACACATCAGCGTCGCTGGGACACACAGCCTGCGTCGTCTGCTGCGTTGCCCTCCCAATGGCGGCGGCAGACTGTAGTTCGCGTCCGCGGCGCTAGGGGCGCCCTTTTTTGAAAACGGTCTATATTTCATCATAAGTGGAACATTCGCTGCGAAGTTGAAGAACGTTGGGACCACTCGGAACGACCCCGAAATTCGCACAGCCGGAGGTCATCTTGTAACACTGGAAGCAATGCGTAGAGTCAGCCACAATTAACAGTAGGATTTATTACACACGCTTCGTCGTGCTACATGCATCATTGCTCCAGACATTTCATTTTTGGTATAGAGCTCTCTAGCCTCCATGGTGCTATCATCGACCAGAGAACAAAGTCAGTAACGCTACTCACAAAGCAAGAGCTACCACTTCGCACGCGACCAAGAAGCCACGCATTGAATGTGCTGAAAGAACAAGTCTGTTTCGCCTCACTCAAGCGTCATTTCCGTCGACACTCTGAATTGAGAAACTTCCCAGTCGACTTTGAGTGCAATCAGCACCTGTTGTTAACCACAATATTTGCGTCCCAAGAAGAATCACCGCGCGTAAAGGGAACGCAGTAATGATGCTCGTGAATTTCAGCAATAAATACAAGCACGTCAGCAAAGGCACAAAGATTGCTTACAACAAGGAAACTTTGCAAGCCACAGGTGCTTGCACCCACAGTGAATCTAATGATTTGACTCCTACAAACAAAGCTGCTCTAGCAAGTGTTCATGCAACGTGGTCTTTGCGAAGTGCAGACAATACGAGCTTAAAGCTCTGCTTCTCCCATTTAACAATTGTTTCTTGCCTTCCGTCAAGAATTCTGCAGACACCAGCGA
>NW_023608560.1:0-28387 GCF_013339725.1 Rhipicephalus microplus | reverse complement strand
AAGCGAAGCCTACGTGGAACAGTTTTATATCATCACTCGTTTATGTTGGCGCGACATATGTGCTTGAAGCATTGATGCAGCTGTCAACTACTTCACAGCATTGGTGATGATGCAGCAACAAACTGCATCTCGCAAACAAATAGACACACTGGAAAAAGACGTGTGCCATGTTAGAACTCTGAGTGCCAAAAGTCGCGCAAGCAGCAAAACAAAGCACGGAAGTTGCTTCAGAACTCACTGACTGCCAAAATCTTGAAAGACTTAAGCAAATAAAATCTCAGGGCAGGAGAACGCGTCGACAAGCCAGAAAAGAAAGCTGGCAAAAGTTCTTTCCGGGGATCCATTCCTATACCCAGCAGGCTAAAGTCTGGATCATGTTTAGTACTCTACTAAGCAGGAGGACAAGTACACACACTGTCACTCGTAAACAAACAGGGTGATACCATGAAAGTTCAGGCGAACTTCCTCAGCACACACTTCGAACAGGTGTTCAGTTCATCACAGTATACTTATGCTTTATAAAAATATAGGAAAAAAATAGAAAAGCAAAAACTCAAACACAAATGTACAAGATATGAGGCGTACAACCAAGCTTTCATCTTATCTTCGCTCCATACATCACTGAACTCCTGCAGTGATGCCGCCTCAGGTTCGGACCGTGTGGTGTACGAAATGTTGAAAAACCTAACATTATAAACGCAAGAAACTTTTCTTCGTTTCTACAGTGCAATCGGGTTCTCTGACGGTATCCCTCCTTACGGGAAAGAGGCTATAAGTATTCGAATTTTAAAAGAGAGCAAGAACTCTTCTTCAATTCGAGTTATAGGCCTATTGCACTTATGAGCTGCTCGTGCCAAGTTTTCAAAAAATTGACAAAGTGCCGACATGTGCTTTTTCCTCGAAAGAAACAAATTGATCGACGCATTTTTCTGCGGGTTTCGACAGGGTAGATCCTAAACTGACCACCTTGTTTGTGTCGAGGCACAGATCAGAGATGCTTTCGTCCATAAACAATATTTTCTGTGTTCGTCGATATCGAAAAGGCTTATGTTACAACAAGACACTTTGGAATTTGCAGAGACCTGTACCACCTTGGAGCGCGTGGCAGAATGTTTACCATAATCGAAAGTTACTTGTCAACTTGGACATTCCGTTTCCGAGTGGGCAGCGTTCTTCCCAAAACATTTGTAGAAGAAACAGGAGTGCCGCAATGTGGTGTGTTCAGCTGCACGCTATTTATTATAAGATAACTCTCTTGCACTTGTCCATCCCTAAAAGTATGCTTTACTCCCCATACTTTGATGACGCGCAGCTTGGTTTCAAGTCTTATAATCTGGCAATGTGTGAGCGGCAGGTTCAGATTCTGTTTTACACAGTCTCCAACTGGGCAGAAAAAAATGGATTCCCACTGACTGCACAGAAAAGCACATGTGTCTTGTTCTTCAGAAAGAGAGTCATTCATTCTGAATCTGATATTCATTTGCATTGGGAACGTCTTGCTGTTAATACTGAACATAAATGCTTAGACCTAATACTGGACACCAAACTAATCTTCATACCAAACATCAAGTATCTAAAAACATTTGTGCATAAAAATTATGAATGTTCTGAATGTGTTGTCACGCACTACGTGGGGAAGTGACAAGAAGTGTCTGGTGAATTTGTATAGAAGCCTCATACGTACTCACTTTGCCTATGGGTCAATAGCATAATAAACTGCGACACCTACTACCCTTAAAACTATTGATCCTGTTCATCATTTAGGCAGCCGCCTCTCTACGGGCTCTTTTCGCACTAGCCCCATGAAAAGCTTTAACGTGGAATCGAATGAATGATCCTTCCACCTACAGAGATGTTCAATGTTTTAGATACTCTAAAGTGAACGCAAACAATGTACACCTTTGACATTCTACATTTAGGGACATGTCAAGTTCTGCTGTTTTTTAAAAAAACGGGCTTCTATGGGACAGGTCTATTCACTCCGCGTGAGAGGCCTAGCGATGGAATCCGGTGTACCAATTGATCGTCATTTGATGGCTCCCGCAGTGTTCCATCCACCAAGGCAGAGTCAGACAAATGACTGCGAGGTGCCTTTCTTGGAGGGTACGAAGCATGCACCTATTGCACTTATTCTGACACGCTTCCTAGAACAACAACAGAAATACACATATCCTGAGTTCTATACGGATGCTTAAAACTCCATCACTTCCGTGTCGTTCGCAGCCGTCAGCCCATTCTTTTAGGCAGTCGGTGTTCTGCAGTCTGATACAATTATTTGCACTGGTGAAGCTTATGCGATACTTGCGGCCGGTTAACACATTAAAAAATAAAACTACAAAAAGCAATAATATACATAGAATATCTAAACATATTAAATGTTTTCAAAACTCCTAAAAAGCCCGAAAACCCCGTATGTTCTCACTTTCCTCGCTTTAATGCGTAGTCTACTCATTCAAACAGCATATTGTAGTCTGCCATGGGTGCCAGTGCACCGCGAGATACAAGCCAATGTTTTGGTTGACCCAGCAGCTGGATTCGTCAACAAAACCGCTACCACTATGTCGATGCCAACTCCTGCCCTTGACCTGACACCTTTTATAAAACAAAAGCTCAGAGGTTATTGGTAGAGAACATGGGTCACACACACAGGTAACAAACTGCATGTTATCAAGCCACTACTTGGTCATTGGCCGCCAGTATACAAATCACGCCACACATAAGTAATACTCAGAATTTTAAGAGGAGGGCATACACACACAACACATTCATTGTTTTTGTCTGGTGGTGAACTACTTTTGCGTGACAGAAGTGGAGACGCACTCACCGTACTCCACAAATATAAAACACACTGAGAAGACACTTTTCATTACCTTAGCGACAACAAATACCACTTCATCCTGCATTGTTCATCGGTAGGGTACCACTTTTCACATATAAATTGATGTTGGCTTTTTTTATAGAAGTTCGTACCTTTCATGCCATATACCCTGGCATGTCGTAGCACAACGTCCACAGAGAGGTCTCCGCTGTGGTAGCTACACTGAAAAAAGCACTTGCCTCATGGCTATTGGATGCAAGGGTGTGAACGAACGAGGCACTGGTGGTAAAATGTCATACATGTCTACCATATTTTTTTAAAGACAATACTCTTTTTGGGGACTTTCAACGCAAACTATTTTATTGATTGATTGATTGATTGATATGTGGGGTTTAACTTCCCAAAACCACCATCTGATTATGAGAGACGCCGTAGTGAAGGGCTCTTGAAATTTTGACCACCTGGGGTTCTTAACGTGCATCCAAATGTGACCACACGGGCCTACAACATTTCCGTCTCCATCGAAAAAGCAGCCGCCGCAGCCGGTATTCGATCCCGCGACCTGAGAGTCAGCAGCCGAGTACCTTAGCCTTCATACCACCGCGCCGGGGCGACGCAAAAACTTTGGTCTGTCTGTCTTCGTTTGTCTGTCCGCCTGTGTACACGTTTGTCTGTTTGTCCACCTTTACCAGTATTCTAAACGGCACCAAAGGAACCCAACGATACTCTGAACGGCCGACTCCATCCGCAGTGGCCACCAATATTGTTCAAAGTTCAGCGTTCATACTTGTGCGATTGTCATTCCAAGAGCAGTTATTGCGCATATCTAGGCACCACAACACGCCAGTATTATGTGTGTGTATTTTTTTACTAGAAATTGCATACATAAGTAATTTGAAGGATCATAGCCCTTAACACGCTGCGCTTGCCAGGCAACACTTTCACCAAATGGCAAAAGTTTCCAACGCTTTCTTAAGATGACATGGTATTGGCACCTACCCTCCACATCACGTTCTACACATTAACACCTCAGAGACGAGCGCGCATGGCACGCACCTTGTTTTTCTGGATATCTGCCAGATAGCGCTCATGTTTCATGTGTGACGTGACTTGATGTGCTTGTTCACCTCCGCTGCATGTTCGAGGCACTCTAACGCTGCGCCTCCAGAATAGTTTCCACCAAATTTCTTTCGCAGAACATCAAGCAAATGTTTTGTTCACTCTCTTGAGACGCATAACTAACGTCTTTCGGTAACATTTGAAGTGTAACATGCTGATACGGAACATATTTTTTATTATCGCAACTTTTTGTTTTTATTGACTCTATAAACTTTTCACGATATGGTCGTGATTTTATTACCTCTATGTTTTTACCCACTCTTGCGTGAGATCTTTTAAGGCCCTTATACAGCGGCTTATCAAAATCATTGTCCACATCTGTAGTCTCATGAACTGGCGCTTTTCAGCCATCAAATGACACTTGCTTTCCGAAAAACCAAACATCATCGTCGTCAGTGTCCGTCTTGACAGGCAGTTAAACTGGCATAAACACATACATGAAACAACGTTATCTATCAATACAAAACTTTATATCTTACAAACTGCGTTACATTTTTCATTGTACACCCTTCGTACACTTATATCAGTTTTATACATTCACACATTTTATACGCCATTACATTATACAAACTCGCATACCCCACCACTTTATTGCCACTTATCGTAGCACAGAATACCACACTGCGAGCTAATTTCTTCCTAAAATGAACTTCTTCGATTACACTCGCATATCAATAAGATAATATTCTTCCTTTAAAACGCTGCATTGGTTACCATGTTCTCGCATTGCTGTAGAAAATCTTGCATAAAATTATCGTGTGTCGTTCTGTAAAAACTAGTTGCCAAAACACCCCGCACACGACACGATCAGTTACTTCCAGAACTTTAACTGTTCCAAAGTCTCGCACGAAATATAGATCATATACAATGACACATACCGCATCAAATCTTTGGAACGAACTGCCAACAGCTTTAAAAATGCCAGTCGTTTATTTGTTATAAAGTTCATACTATCTTCACTTCTTTAAATTCTACCCCCATTCATTACCAGTCATAAGTGTTTTTTGCGCACTCTAGTGTTTGTATAACTGGATATGACATAAGGGTCCCCTCGACAACCCCTCTGCGAGTTATGGGGGCCCTGCCTTTAAACAAAAAAAGGTACATATCCCCTTGTGAATAATCGATGAATTGAAGTGAATTGTACAGCAGTTTCTTTAAACAAAATGGACGGAGACCTGGAAGCAGCGATGTCAACAGGTGGCAGCTGTACCTCACCCAACATATTCTTACTGCATACGCAGCACGGAATCACCCTCCATCTCACTACCATAAGACGGAGTGTGGGCATTGGCCCGATGTCGAGTCAAGGAAATCCCCTCCCCCCCCCCCAAACAAGTTTCTGCATACGCCTCTGGCACGTGGCACAGGCTCTGCATTGACTCCTCGAGCATCGACACGTAGAAGAACCACGAAACTTGTGTGGTGTGAAGAAAATTGAGTATAGAACCAGACAATAAACAGGCGAAAGTCGTCGTCCATGAAACGTCGTTCCTCACTAGACTATTATTGTGAGCGCCAACACAAAGCTTTCAAACGACAATTGTTTGATTGAAATGTGACGTTTAACGTATGAAAACCACCATATCATTATAAGAACCACCGTAGTGGAGAGCTCCAGAAATTTTGACCACCTGGGGTTCTATAACGTGCACCAAAGCAGGATCACACGAGCCTATGGCATTTTCGCCTCCATCGAAAATGCAGCAACCACGGCCGGGATTCAATCCCACGATCTGCGAGTCAGCAGCCGAGTACCTTAGCCACTAGACCACCGCGGCGGGGCGCTTTGAAAAGACGTGTTTATTGTTTTTATACAGCAGTGCACGAAGTGACCACCGTAGAGGTAGATAGACGCTGGTATATTCCCACTCATAACAGACCAACCTATACACTTTTGGAAATTGATTAACTAATCACCAAGTGAGTTCAGTAAGGCTCAACGGGATGCTGACATTTGGGTTGTTTACCACACTTCGGTCCCTAGTGAATTCTAAAATCATCATACAAATATCAAAATTCAAGAGTTTGCGTAAATGATTTTTTTTTGTCTGGCAGAATACAGTGCCTGCAGCCACAAGGTCTTTTGATATTGTGGGCAAATGCGGTGAGTTATCCTTGGGTGCATCGCGTCGTCTGCCACTGCAAAAGTTTTTTCGCTCGGCTCGGGAAAAGAAGGAGATTCTCTGAAGGTACGAGAGAGGGTTTCCTATTTGGCGCTCGGCTCTTCGACATTATGGTAGATGCCGTAATCCAGCTGTGGAACCTTCAGCATTTCGACACTTACTTGAACCTCACATACGTATATAGCACTTAAGCTGTTAACATGGATCAGTGATAGCTAGCAACCTTCCGTCGAGGCACAGCGCGGCTCCGCGAAAGTAACCGAAGATGACGTAGTCCCAGTTTCTTTTTACGCAAATGCTTTCGTTGCGTTCACGCAGGAAGAGTAAGAACGGCTGCTCGTTAGCGCAATGTGAATCCATTGCGGGCACAATTGATCATTAAGAAATCACCAAATAAATTGTCACTTGTGGTTAATAACATTTTTAACAAATTTACAACTATTTCTGCTTCATGTCACAGTACAGCGCTGGTTTTTTGTTCAGCACATTTTTACCAGATGGCAATCTGTTTTACGCTGATGCCTCTAAATGTTACGTTAGTTGCTTATAAATAGTTGTGCTATGTTAGAACTTCGTTCCCGATTTCTTTTTCTTACATTGCTAACTTTGAAGTCATCCAAGTTTGAAATTATGGCAATGATTGTTCAAAGAGTACGAAAGTTCTAGTGTGTTAATTTATAAAAGTTGTTGGTATTTTACTTCTAAAAACAACGATAGAGTAGGAGCTCATGCTGACTTGCTGGATCGTGGTGCTCTTTTTGAAACCGCTGAAATAGTCACACTTGGATTTGTGACAGTAAGCGCGTTCTTATGGCCATTTTATTGATGCCGCTATCCCGTGGCAAGCACCGTTTTCATATCACGACCGTCATAGTGCGACCTGGGAGCAAATATTGGCTTCAAGCTGAGAAAAAAAGCTAATTCTTAAGCATTCTCTACAACAACAGTGTAAATGTTGTGAAAATGTATATTGTAAAATAGTTTCGCATATTCGCAAGCCACGCTTTTGTATATTTGTCAGCTCAGCTGAGCTGGGGCGAGTGTGTCAGCCACTGAGCTGAAGACCAGTGTGGTAGAGAATCGAACGCATGGAGGCGAGTGTGGCAAACTAAAGAGTGAGCCACACTGAGCTACCGCTGCTGCGGTAACTCAGTGGTGGAGCATCGAACGCGTTATTTGATGGTCACAGGTTCGGTTACTGCTCCCGGCAAGTTATCTTTTCACCCACTTCTCTATCTTCTCAATTGCATTAAAATAATAAAATTGCTCTAATAACTTCGCTGTTACATTCCTTGGCATGATTGTTTGTTAGATCTCGTATGTATATATTGTCACGGGGTCGTGACGTGGCCAAAGACAGGAGACTTTGTGTTGGGATTTAACTGTTTATTTAGGCGAACCTGTGCCCGGTAAACGGAAAGTCCAATTAAAGCAGCAGTCTCGCACAGATAGCAGTCTCGGACTGATAGCAGCGGACGGAGCGTCGGCCTTCGAACAACAACTGACAAGCGGCGAAGCGCGTCAGCATATATACTCTTGCCGTCGAATGCTCTAGCGATATCGCTGGCGGTGGCGTAGGTTCCAGAACAATCTGTACCGTTCGCACAGTGTGTTTGATCTTATCGAAATGATCTACTACAGTCCGGAACCTTCTAGAAAACTGCAGGCGCGGTTTGCGCTGAAAATCGTGTGGTGTTTTGGCACGATAACAAAAACTTGGGAATTAGAACGTGGCATTGCCCCCTTCTGAAAAAAGGCATCGTCCCGATGCTTTAACTAAAGATGAAGATACGATATGAATGCAAGAAAGTACAATGAATAAATTACGATACAACAATAATACAAAAAACACTGTTCCAGTTTGTTAACGCGCATGAAACGGCTTGAGGCGCGCGACATGGACGACTTCAGGTCGCGATCGGCGTCGTTGAGAGTTCGTGATGCTGTCGGGGACAACCTCGTAATCAAGTGGGCCGAGACGTCGAACAACCCTGTAGGGTCCGAAGTACCGTCGCAGAAGCTTTTCACTTAGTCCACGTCGGCGTATCGGCGTCCACACCCAAACACGTTCACCGGGCTGGTATTCCACGAAGCTTCGTCGAAGGTTGTAGCGGTGGCTGTCGGTCGTCTGTCGATTCTTGATACGGAGACGCGCAAGTTGTCGGGCTTCTTCGGCGCGTTGAAGGTACTCGCTCACATCGAGGTTTTCTTCATCGGTGACGTTGGGTAACATGGCATCGAGTGTCGTTGCCGGGCTCCTTCCGTAGACCGAATTGTATGGAGATATCTGCGTCGTCTCCTGTACCGCCGTGTTGTATGCGAAGGTCAAATATGGAAGAATGGCATCCCACGTCTTGTGTTCGACATCGACGTACATTAACAGCATGTCGGCGATTGTCTTGTTAAGCCGCTCAGTGAGGCCGTTGGTCTGTGGGTGGTACGCTGTCGTCCGGCGGTGGTTTGTTTGGCTGTATGCCAAGATCGCTTGAGTTAAGTCGGCAGTGAATGCCGTTCCTCTGTCGGTGGTAAAGACCTCCGGAGCACCGTGACGTAGGACGATATTTTCGACGAAGAACTTAGCTACCTCGGATGCACTGCATTTTGGCAGGGCTTTTTTCTCAGCGTAGCGGGTGAGGTTGTCGGTAGCTACCACGATCCACTTGTTTCCGAAAGTCGACGTCGGGAACGGCCCCAGTAGGTCCATGCCGATGTGCTGGAAAGGTCGGCAAGGTGGATCCATTGGCTGCAGAAGTCCTGCTGGCCTTGTCGGCGGTGTCTTGCGCAGCTGACAGTCCCGGCATGTCCTCACATAACGAGTGACGTCGGTGGTAAGACGTGGCCAGTAGTACCTTTCTTGTATCCTCGAGAGCGTGAGAGAAACACCGAGGTGCCCTTCCGTCAGATTGTCGTGCAGGGCCTGCAGGAGTTCTGGTCGCAGAGCTGAAGGCACCACAAGGAGGTACTTAGCTTGAAGCGGTGAAAATGTTTTCTTTTGTAGAAGACCGTTTCGTAGAAAGAACGACGCAAGTGCGCGCTTGAATACCTTCGGGGCTTCGGCGGTCCTGCCTTCGAGGTATTCTATTAAGGCCTTAAGTTCCGGGTCGGCCCGCTGTCGTTCAGCAAAGTGTCGGTAGTTATCGTTCCCAAAAAGCGGTCGTCATCCGGGTCGTCGGGTATCGGTTGGTCGACAGGCGCACGAGAGAGACAGTCGGCGTCGGAGTGTTTTTTGCCGGCCTTGTAAATGACAGTAATGTCATATTCTTGAAGTCTCAGGCTCCATCGTGCGAGGCGACCTGAAGGGTCCTTCAAGGTGGCTAGCCGACACAAGGCGTGGTGGTCGCTCACAACTTTGAAGGGCCTGCCGTAGAGGTAGCGGCGAAATTTCGACGTAGCCCAGATGATGGTGAGGCACTCCTTTTCTGTTGTGGAATAATTTGCTTCTGCTTTGGATAGCGATCGGCTGGCGTAACTAATAACTCTTTCAAGTCCGTCAGCCCTCTGCACAAGAACGGCGCCAAGACCTACGCTGCTTGCGTCAGTATGTATTTCTGTCTCGGCGAATTCGTCGAAATGGGCAAGTAACGGAGGCATCTGGAGGCGATGTTTAAGCTCCTGGAAAGCGTGTTCCTGTTGTGTTTACCACTTGAACTCTACGTCAGCCTTGGTAAGATTAGTGAGAGGATCGGCGATGCGGGCGACGTTTTTCACGAACCGCCTATAATAGGCGCACAGGCCCAGAAATCGGCGCACGGCTTTCTTGTCAGTGGGCGGCGGGAAGTCGGCGATGGCGGCTGTTTTCCGTGGATTGGGACGAACTCCTGACTTGCTGATAACGCGCCCCAGATTCAAGAGCTCCTCATACGCAAACCTGCACTTTCCTGGCTTCAGTGTGAGTCCGGAAGTCTTGATGGCTTGAAGTACAGCTTCAAGGCGTCGAAGACGCTCGTCGAAACTCAAGGAAAACACGACGACGTCGTCCAAGTACACAAGGCAAGTCTGCCACTTCAATCCTGCCAGTACTGTATCCAAAACGCGTTGAAAAGTTGCAGGCACTGAGCAAAGGCCGAAGGGCATCACCTTAAACTCGAAGAGGCCGTCCGGTGTTATAAACGCCGTCTTCTCTCGGTCTCTTTCGTCGACTTCGATTTGCCAATAGCCAGTCTTGAGGCCAATTGACGAAAAGTACTTGGCGTTATGGAGCCGATCAAGTGCGTCGTCTATTCGTGGGAGAGTGTCACGGACGGCCATTTTTGGCGACACCGTGTCACGGCAATTAACGGGCGCCGTACTCCCCGACTGACCGTGAGAAACGGCGGCGCATGAAAGGGAGCCGAGAAGTGCAGAATGGGGTGCTCTTCTTAGAACGTCGCCGCCGACGGTTAATTCTTTTGTAACTGTAGCGGCGTCTGCAAGGTCGTAGAAGGCCGCGGTATACCTCGAACAAAGATTAGACTACGAGACGCCCCGGCTGAGAGCTAAATGGTTGACCGTTCCCACGGGAAAAAGCGTGGGAAACGCTCTGGTGGCCCAGCAGTATGACAACCACCCGACAGGTTGTCACTCTCGCTAGTTGCGGGCCCTCTCCCAATTAAAAAGGGGTGCGTCAAAATATTTTTGGGGCGGAGTTTCCGTCAACTAAACGCACATGATTGGATCCATGTAGAGGTCTCTTGTCCCCAAGGAAGAGAGCGGGGAGATACGAGGGGGATTTAAGCGCACGATTTTGCCCTGCTAGGCAGACTAGTCGCTGACCAAGATGGTGTAGAAACAGATCAACAAGCATCTCTTCTAGAAGTTTTTAGTGTGGCTCAGTATCGGCTGGCCACCTAAACTTAGCCGTTCGTCTAGTTGTGACGCGATATTAACGTCTGCAACGTAGACATCGGGACTTCGCCTCGAGTTAGCTCAACCTGCTCGAAGTCACCTGCAAGCACTAGCCTCCCGGAGCCACTAGCGTTACAACACCGCCAACATCGCAGTCGTGCCAGAACTCTCATCGACTTCTCGCATCCGATCGTCGGGGACACAACGCTGCCGGTCATCACACGTATGTCTTCACCTGTTTATATCTTCGAACTTTCTACTCCGTCGTTCTATTCTTGTTTGTTTGTGTAGTTTGTAATAGTTTTCTCTCGTAAGCTGATATATTGTTTCTGTTATATATTTCTTTAGTTGTATCAAGTGTCGATGTATTTTGTTAGTTGTATTGAAGTGTTGTATTAGATCCCGTGTTGCTGCAATATTACTAGAGTAAAGTTTGTTTTGTTTTCCCACGTCTTTGATCTCTTCACTGTCTCTGCTTGCGTACGGAACGAACCAACCTGCTGTCAATCCCGTCGCCGACTTCACGCTGGCGACGCTAGAGTGGCAGCTTGTGACAGAGAGGATACACGTCCTTTCTTGTGATTTTGTTCAGGCGGCTATAATCGACGCATAAACGTAGGGTCCCATCCTTTTTTTTCACTAACACCACGGGGGATGCCCATGGACTCTTGGACGGCTGGATAATGTCATCCCGCAGCATTTCATCAACTTGTCTTTTCATGGCTTCACGTTCTCGTGTCGAAACCCTGTACGGACTCTGACGGAGTGGTCCGGCATTTTGTTCAGTTATGATGCGATGCTTCGTGATTGGTGTCTGCCGAATTTTCGATGACTACGAAAAGCAATATTCGTATTGCAGAAACAGGGCCTTGAGCTGTTCTTGCTTATCGTTTGGAAGTCTGGGATTGACGTCGAAAGCTATGGGAGGGGCTTGGTTCTTCTGAGCAGGTTCCGCATAATTGGTGAGGGCGAAAGCACTGGTGGCTTCGACAATTTCTTCAATGTATGCGACCGTTGTTCCTTTGTTCACATATTTGTACTCATTGCTGAAATTCGTGAGCATAACCATTGCTTTGCCTCCCCGCAGCTCTGCAATACCTCTTGCGACGCAAATATTTTGGGTGACCAACAGATGCTGACTGCCTTCAACGACGCCTTCCAAGTCAGGTGATTTAGGAGCGCCGTCTGAAATAATGACGCTTGAGCGAGGCGAAATTGTGACTTGTTCTTCCAGCACATACAAGGCATGATGTCCTGACGGCGTGTGTGGTGGTAGTGCTTCTTCTGTGAATAACGTTATCGACTTTGTTTTTAGGTTGATGACAGCATCATGGAGGCATAAGAAGTCCATGCCAAGGATAAAATCTCTCGAGCAACGCTGTAGGTCTACGAAGTCTGTAGGATAAATACGGCCGTTAATGGTGACTCTCGCTGTGCAGATTCCTGCAGGCGTTACGAGATGACCTCCGGCTGTGCGGATTTCAGGGCCTTTCCAAGCTGTCCTAACTTTCTTTAACTTCGCGGCGAACGACCCACTGATGACAGAATAGTCGGCTCCAGTATCGACGAGAGCGGTCACACTGTGGCCGTCGATAAAAACGTCGAGGGCGCTAGTTCGCCGTCTCGCATTGCAGTTAGGGCGTGGCGTCGGGTCACGGCTGCGTCGGCTTGTTCCGCTGCTTCTATGTTGCGTCGTCAGGCCACCTTCAGTAAGTGAGCTTTCACCGTCAGGGCTTTGCCTGGTTGGCGTTGTGTTCGGAAAGCTCCGTCGCGGCGTCGTCGTCGTCGGAGGATCTTCGGTAGTTCATCGCACAGCAACCGCACCTCCACCGGTTGCTGCCCTTAGTTTCCCGGATACGGGCTAGGAGACCGGCCCCGCGTAGGGCCAGAGTGCTGGTGGTGCATTGACGTGCGGCGGCTGGGCGACGGGGAACGCGAAGGGCTTCGTGGTGTCCACCAAGTTCCTGTCAGGTAGTCGGCGATGTCACGTGGTCATTCTCCTGGCTGTGGACGCGGTGCATTGACGGCGAAGCCACGCAGTCCCATCTGTCGGTACTGGCAACGGCGGTATGTGTGTCCGGCCTCGCCGCAGTGGTAGCAGAGCGGGCGATGGTCAGGGGTGCGCCAGACGTCAGTCTTCCTCGGTGCACTGCGCTGGGCCGCTTGCGAACGGTATGACGTCGGTGGGGGTGGTGGCGGCGGTGGCTTCTGTCGACGAAAGTGCGACGGGGCGGCGTTTTAGCGTGGACGGGGAGGAGCGTTGTGGCGCAGAGCAGCGGCGTAGCTCATAGCTTCCTGCTCGGGCAGCGTGCGTGGGGAATTTGAAGCGATTGCCGAACTTCTTCTCGCACAATGTCGGCAATTGAAGCCACTTGAGGCTGCGCCGAAGGCAACAGCTTGCGCAGCTCTTCCCGCACGATCGCTTGGATCGTTTCACGCTGGTCTCCGGAGTTACTGGCTTGAGCGGCAGCGCATTCTGCAGTCAGGCGACGATTATACTGTCTGGTTCGCATGTCCAGTGTCGTTTCGATAGTGGTTGCTTCGGCTACAAATTCTTGGACGGTTTTCGGTGGGTTTCTCATCAGTCCCGCGAAGAGCTCCTGTTTGACCCCTCGCATAAGGAAACGAACTTTTTTCTCAGGCATGTCTGGGTCAGCGTGACGGAATAGTCGGGTCATTTCTTCTGTGAAAATGGCGACAATTTCATTTGGTAGTTGAACCCGGGTCTCTAATAATGCAGCGGCCCTCTCTTTACGAGCGACGCTCGCGAACGTTTGCAGGAATGCGCCGCAGAAAACATCCCACGTTCGGAGCGTCGACTCCCGATTTTAAAGCCAGGTCCTTGCGGTGCCTTCCAAATAGAAGAACACACGATGCAGCTTTTCGTCATGGTCCCAATGGTCGAGGGCGACGACACGGTCGTATGTTTCTAGCCAGGACTCCGGGTCTTCGAGCGATAACTCATGGAAAATTGGTGGTTGCCTGGGTTGGTGCATGACCATCGTGGGCTGGGACGCTGCGGTCGTCATTGTCGCTGCAGTCGCGGTCATGGCCTTGGTCTTCCGCCCCTTGTGTTGTAGAAGCCCGTACTCCGGTGGTAGCCCTTGCTGTCGGCGGCTTGTTCGCTGCTCCTGGTTGGCGTCGGTGTCTTCTCCGCGACGTGGGCTGTGTTCACGGTTATACGGGGGCGTCCGGTACATGAACGAAGCAGCACCTCCACCAGATGTCACGGGGTCGTGACGTGGCCGAAGACAGGAGACTTCGTGTTGGGATTTAACTGTTTACTTAGGCGAACCTGTGCCCGGTAAACGGAAAGTCCAATTACAGCAGCAGTCTCGGACTGATAGCGGCGGACGGAGCGTCGGCCTTCGATAAACAACTGACAAGCGGCAAAGCGCGTCGGCATTTATACTCTTGCCGTCGAATGTTCTAGCGATATCGCTGGCGGTGGCGTAGGTTCCACAATAATCTGTACCGTTCGCACAGTGGGCGTGGTCTTATGGAAATGATCTACTACAGTCCGGAACCTTCTAGAAAACTGCAGGCGTGGTTTGCGCTGAGAATCGTGTGGTGTTTTGGGACGATAACAAAAACTTGGGAAATGAAACGTGGCAATATATATATATATATATATATATATATATATATATATATATATATATATATATATATATATGTGTGTGTAGGGGAAAGAAGTGTATACCTAACGGCTCGTTTTTCCGTGTTTTAACACAAAATTAATGAGGTATAACAAACAGTAATGCCAAGGAATGTACAGGGGAAGTTATTAGAACCAATGTAACGTAAATAAGAAGAAAGAAAAGTGGAAGAAAAAAGAACCAGCCGTGAGCAGGAATCAAACCTACGACCTTCGAATAACGTGTTTGATGCTCCAACCACTGAGCTACCACAGCGGCCTTCCCTCCATCCACTTTTTTGGGTTTATACGTGAATTTAGAAGTAGGAGTGACAGTAAGCGCCATCTATAAGCCAAGCGGCTGGTGTGAAAACACTCTTTTATGCGCATGTTTGGCGTCACGTAGCACGTGAACTTATTATGAGCGGGCAGCTGAATAATAGTCCCTCGTATATAACCTAATGACACCAAGTCTGCCAGTACAAGACCCTCGTTTAATGAAATAAGGGAAAGAAGTGTGTACCTAAGGGCTCGTTTTTCCGTGTTTTAACACAATATTAATCAGATCTAACAGACAGTAATGCCAAGGATTGTACAGGGGAAGTTATTAAAACCAATAGAATGTAAATAAGAAGAAAGGAAAGTGGATGAAAAAATAACGAGCCGTGAGCAGGAATTGAACTTACGATTATATATATTGATATATATATATATATATATATATATATAGTTTAGTAGATCGTCCGTGAGCGGTCACAACGTGGTTTATTTCGACGTTTCGGCCTAGAGTCTGGCCTTCATCAGGAATAAAGATACAGTTTGTCTGTGCTCAGCTTTATACAATCTCAAATCAGAGGGCAAGGAAAGAGGAAAAAAAGGAAAGAAAAAAAAGAAAAGAAAAGGAAAGAAAAAAAAGAAAAAAGAGAAACTAATATATATATATATATATATATATATATATATATATATATATATATATATATATATATATATATATATATATATATATATATAGGGCAACCCACTTGAAGGCACTGAAGAGGATGACCCACTGTTCAAAGGCTTTACCACAACTACCCCGGGTACGAAAAGGGAGCCGCCTGGCGATCTAACAGCTGGTTACAATGAGCGGGTCATGGTAGGCCTTGAGGCGCTCCACGTTAACAATGTCACGTCCTCGACGACGCATGTCCGAAGATTGTTCGATGGGTTCAATCAAGTAGTTGACTGGGGAAGTGCATTTGACGACACGGTAGGGGCCTTCGTATTTAGGCAATAGTTTTGAAGATAGGCCAGTTGCAGTAGTAGGGATCGAGAGCCAGACGAGCGCTCCAGGGAGGAATGTGGGTGCAGTAGTACTGGCGTCAGCGCGAATGCTTTTTTGCCGCTCTTGATCATGCGCAGTAAAGGTCTTTGCAAGCTCTCGACATTCTTCAGCAAGCTTGGCTGTAGCAGAAATAGGGGCCCACTCAGACGGATCTGGCCTGTACGGAAGTATCGTGTCGATGGTGTGTGACGGGTGCCTTCCATATAATAAAAAGAAAGGTGAAAAGCCAGTAGTGCTCTGAGGGGCGGTATTATATGCGTAGGTGACGAAGGGTAGAATGGAATTCCAATTTGTGTGATCGGCGGCGACGTATTTGGAGAGCATGTCGCCCAGCGTACGGTTGAAGCGTTCTGTGAGGCCATTCGTCTGCGGGTGGTAAGCAGCAGTTTTGCGGTGAACAACGTTGCACTCTTTGAGAATGGCTTGAACGACTTCAGACAGGAAGACACGGCCTCGGTCACTGAGCAGTTCCTGGGGTGGGCCGTGTCGCAGAATGAATCGTTGGAGCAGAAAGGAAGCCACATCGCTCGCTGTAGCCGCGGGAAGAGCGGCCGTTTCGGCGTATCGCGTGAGGTGGTCCACAGCAACAATGGCCCAGCGGTTACCAGCCGACGTTAATGGAAGTGGCCCATACAAATCGATGCCAACACGCCCAAACGGCCTGGCAGGGCAAGGTAGAGGTTGCAGGCCTACCGGCGACGGGTGCGTTGAAGTTTTGCGGCGCTGACATTCTATGCAGGAGCGAACGAATTTCTGCACGTAGCGGTACATGCCACGCCAAAAGTACCGTTGGCGAATGCGGTGGTAAGTCTTTGATACCCCGGAGTGTGCACACTGCGGATCAGAATGAAAGAATTCGCATATGTCAGAGCGCAGACTGCGAGGTATGACTAGTAGCCACTGGCGGCCGTCACCGTGGTAATTGCGTCGATGGAGGAGGTCGTCGCGAACGGCGAAATGGTGGGCTTGACGACGCAACGCGCGAGTGGATGGAGTGGATGGATCAGTCAGCAAGTCTATCAGTGAGGCAATCCATTGATCCTTGCGCTGTTCAGTAGCAATAGCATGAATGCTAATCGAAGAAATGGCAAGGTGAGACCCTGAGTTGTTGGCATTGTCGTCAGGCAAGGGAGAGCGCGACAGGGCGTCGGCGTCAGCATGTTGCCTTCCATTGCGGTACAGCACGCGGATGTCATAGTCTTGCAGGCGAAGTGCCCACCGGGCGAGACGGCCTGAGGGATCTTTCAATGACGACAACCAGCATAGTGCGTGGTGGTCGGTGACGACATCAAATGGGCGACCATACAAATAAGGTCGGAACTTTGCAAGGGCCCAGACGATTGCCAAACATTCTTTCTCGGTGACTGTGTAATTAGTCTCGGCTTTAGTAAGCGTACGGCTCGCGTACGCCACGACATATTCCGGGAACCCTGGTTTGCGCTGCGCAAGGACAGCGCCGAGGCCGACACCACTGGCATCCGTGTGTACCTCTGTAGGGGCCGTAGGATCGTAGTGGCGGAGTATGGGAGGCGACGTCAACAAACGACGAAGTGTACTGAAAGCGTCGTCGCACTGTGATGACCACGAATGGAGAGGCCCGTTACTTCCGAGAAGCTTCGTCAGCGGCGATATGATAGTCGCGAAGTTTCGAATGAAGCGCCGAAAGTAGTAACACAGTCCTACGAAACTGCGCAGTTCCTTCACGGATGTCGGCTTGGGGAACTCGGTCACGGCCCGAAGCTTGGTTGGATCAGGAAGAATTCCGTCCTTGGACACGACGTAGCCGAGTATTGTCAGCTGCCGAGCTGCAAATTGGCACTTCTTTTGGTTCAGTTGCAGACTGGCGTTTCTCAGACGCGTTAAAACATGCCGAAGGCGTTGAAGGTGCGTCGAGAAGTCAGGAGCGAAAACGACGACGTCATCGAGGTAGCACAGGCACGTGTGCCATTTCAGGTCACGCAGAACTGTATCCATCATGCGCTCAAAGGTGGCGGGCGCATTGCACAGCCCAAACGGCATAACGTTAAACTCGTACAAGCCGTCGGGGGTGACAAAAGCGGTCTTTGGTCGAGCGTCCTCAGCCATAGGTACTTGCCAGTACCCTGAGCGCAAATCGAGGGATGAAAAGAATTCTGCTCCTTGCAGGCTCTCAATCGCGTCATCTACTCGCGGTAGTGGATACACGTCCTTACGAGTGACCTTGTTGAGGCGTCGGTAGTCCACACAGAACCGCACAGAACCGTCCTTTTTCGTGACGAGAACGACAGGAGATGCCCAGGGGCTGCTAGAGGGGCGAATAACATCGCGGCGAAGCATGTCGTCGACTTGCTCGTTGATTACACGGCGTTCTGTGGGAGATACGCGATATGGACGTTGCCGCAGCGGTGGATGTGCGCCTGTGTCGATGCGATGCGTAACGGTGGATGTGCGGCCGAGAGAAGGTTGAGCGACATCGAAAGAAGAGCGGAATTCTTCCAACAGGCCCAAAAGCTGGGAACGCTTGCCCTGCGTAAGGTCGTCGGGTATGCAGGAACCGAATATATCATCGGATGATGAAGCAGATGTCGAAACAGCACCAAGCGTACAGGAACTTGTGCAGTGCATGTCATCGGGTTGATCCATAACTTGCGCGTCTTCGATGGGTTCCACGCTGCCGAGACATTCTCCTCGCACCAACGTAACGCTGTACGGAGATGAGTTCACAACAAAAATAGTGGTGCTGCCGTGAGTGAGTTGCACGGTCGCGAAAGGAACCAGCAAGCTTTTTCTTATGAAAACACGATGAGGTGGTGAGAGGAGTGCAGCGGTGTCAGAAAGGCTTGCGCAGTAGAGCGACACCGCAATGGACGAGTTTGCAGGCACTTGAGTGTCGTCTCTGACAAGTAACTTGCTTGCAGCGGATGGACTGTCGGCCGGCGTCAAAGAAGAGAATGGCGCGAGTTCTATTTCTGCTGGTGCGCAATGAATGACGGCGTCGTGGCGGGAGAGAAAATCCCATCCTAGGATGACGTCGTGAGAGCATGAAGAAATTATGATGAATTCGACCGCATACATCACGTCCTGAATCATAAGGCGGGCTGTGCACATCGCTGTAGGGTGAATGCTTTGGGCGCTGGCTGTACGGAGGGAGAGCCCGCAAAGCGGCGTGGTCACTTTACGAAGTAATCGGCAAAGTTTTTCGTCCATCACGGATACGGCGGCTCCAGTATCTACAAGGGCAGATGCACGAACGCCATCCACAAGCACGTCTATCACGTTCGACGGGCTTTCCTGAGGGCTTCCGCAGTTCAACAGCATCGCAGCCCTTGCCTCGTGGACTGCGACGACTAGTTTTCCTGGTCGCCCTCGAGTGGACGTGGCCGCATCGGTGACAGTGAGAGACGTCGTGGAGATGGTGAACGGCGGGTAGATGGAACGGGGCGGGACGACGGTGACATAGGCGGCGGTTGGTCATAAGAGCGGCTTGACTGGCTGGGAAAGTTGGAGGCGACCTGCGGTTGCTGCACACGATTGCAATATCGTGCGACATGACCGGCGCAACCGCAAGCAAAGCAGATGGGGCGATTATCAGCAGTGCGCCATTGGTTTGCTGGTCGCATCCATGTCGCAGAACGCGATTGGCGAGCCGGCTGCTGATATGAGTGCATAGTGGGCGGCACTCGGGGCACGTGGGTGACGCCGGCGTATGTAGGCGAGACTGGTTCTCCAAAGGCCTGGGGCCTCACGACGGTGTCGGTGTAATTTAGCGGAACAGTGACAGAAATCGGTGGGGGCGGCCTGGCAACAACTTGGGCGTAGCTGAGTGGCACAGATGCAGGAGGTGGCTGGTGGTATTCAGGGACGACCTCCGCGATTTCCTGCTGAATGGCTCGGCGGAGCGGAGGTAGAAGTGTACTTGATGGCTGTTGAGCTTGTTGTGGGGAAGCAAAAGCCAGTAGAGAGACCTGGCGGGCAACTTCCTCACGCACGAACGACTTGATTTCGGCGAGCAAGGTTGCGTGGTCTGGAACTGCTGACAAGGCCGAGAGATCAGCATCACGTGGAGGCGGGCGACGGGTCATCAAGCGCTGCCGCCGCAGCTCGTCGTAACTTTGGCATAACATGATGACTTCGGCCACAGTGCGGGGGTTCTTTGCCAGAAGCATCGTGAAGGCATCGTCGGTGATGCCTTTTAGAATATGAGTGATTTTGTCAGCCTCTGACATGTTCAGGTCGACTTTCTTGCACAAGTCAAGGATGTCCTCGATATAACTTGTGAAGGACTCGCCGGTCTGCTGGGCTCGTTCACGTAAACGCTGTTCAGCTTGCAGCTTACGAACGGCCGGGCGGCCGAACACGTCGACGACAGCGGTTTTAAAAGCGGACCATGTCGGGAAATCAGATGCGTGGTTTTTGTACCACATGCCGGCCACACCCGCGAGATAGAAAAACAGGTTGCCGAGTTTACCTGCCTCGTCCCAATGGTTGGGGACGCTCACGCGTTCGTACATGTCCAGTCAGTCCTCGACGTCGGTGCCATCCGCTCCGGTGAATACAGGAGGGTCGCGGATGCGGGGGACACCGGGACATGGCGGCGACGTAGGAGGAAGCGTTTGCTGGGCGGCGTCTTGGTACATGGTTGGAGGCACGGTACGGGATCGAAGCTCCAAGGGCATCGAATGCTGACCGAAGGTGTTTGAAGGGCACAGCACTCTCAGCACTCTCCACCAAATTGTTAAGCGGTTTATTGACGGACACTCAGCGATGATTCACGACAGCGACAGTCAATGCGGGGATCGACTCTCTGCACGAGCTGCTCTTCTTCTTAAGAAAAGGGCAACCCACTAGAAGGCACTGAAGAGGATGACCCACTGTTCAAAGGCTTTACCACAATATATATATATATATATATATATATATATATATATATATATATATATATAGGTATTTCTGTATGCGTGTGTGTGTTGAACGTAAAGGAAAACCACACAGGCACCACCGAAGTCGGGTCTCCTGAGTGCCAGCCATTTATTCCACCACTCATCTACGCCCTTCAATCTTCGCTGCAAACTGACCATAGACAAGCATCTTGTCGGCAGAGGCATCGCATTATAGTGTGCAATAAAGCAATTAAGAATGGTTAACGAACAGCCAGGCTTCAGAGAATGGGAATTGCGCGATGAGTAAGTCGTGCAATGCTACAACCCATTACACTAGCGCTACGCATAATTCTTCAACGTCATCAGGCACAGCAAGAAAACGTGCACAAAATTCTTTCCTAGTGTGTAGCGCGAACCGCGCTTCTCTAATAATAAGGAAGCATAATGAATGTCTCCGTGCTGCATAAAACATCGCCTCATATCCACGGTGCGAATGATGATGAATGAGGCGAAGCATCCGTCAGTCCGTCCACTCTACCTTCCATTCGTTTGTTCTTGCTTCCGTCAGTCCGAGCGTCCTTCCACGCGTCCATCCGTACGTCGATGCGGCCGTCCGTTCGTCCGTCCGTTCGTCCATTCGTCTGTGCATCTGTACGATAGTCCATCCGGCCACCTATACGTCCAGCGGCGCGGCTGTCTTTGAAGCCATCCGTCCATGCTGTAAGTGTTCCTGCGCTAGTCCGTGCGTCCTTTCATTCGTATGTGTATGCCCTAATCCGTCCAGGCATCCATCCGTCCATGCATACGTCCGTCCGTCTGGTCGCATATACGTCCACCTGTGCGTGCTTCTATGCGTACTTGCTTGTGTGCCGTTTGTTCCTTCGTCCCTGCCGTGTGTTCCTCTGTCCATCAGTCCGTCCGGCCATCTGTTTCTCCGTGCGTGCGTGCAACCGTCCGTCCGCGCGTCAGACAAACAGACAGACAGACAGACTACAGATGAACGCAGCCAGCGGATGATTCACAATTTGCTGATAAAAGCCTCCGAAGCCTCGCCCTACTTATCATCGATTATTCATGCCATGGATATGCTGTTAGGTGGTTACTACATACATGCATACATACAGGTGACTACCGACTCACGTCATAGGGAGCTTTACCTCTAAAATTATTTATGGCGTAGTGGGTATGCTGAAGTTGTGCGTTTAGCCGTTCCCAAAGTAGTGTTTAAAAAAGGTTCAGAAAAGCCGGTCTTTTCACTTTCATTTTGTCTGTGCTGCGTGTTTCATGCAGGCCTTATGTTCTTCTTAAAGACAATAGTCTTTCTTGCAGACCTTCGGCGCAAATACTTTGGTCTGTCTATCTCTCTGTCTGTTTGTCTGTCTGTACAATTGTCTGTTTTTTCACTCTTAATAGTACCAAAGTGAGCAGACAATACTCCAAAACTGCGACCGCATGCGCAGCGCCCACCAATATTGCTCAAGGTTTAGCATTCATACATGTGCGATATTCAAAAATAAAGCAAATAATGCCCATATCTTAGGCACCATAACAACACGTCAATGTCAAGTACGTGCATTTTTACTAGAAATTGAATACATAAGTATTTTGAGAATCGTGACCTTTATAACGCTGCACTGGCCATGCAAGGCTTGAACAAAACGGCAAGTGTTTTCAAAGCTCTGCTAAGACGACACGGTGGTAGCACCTGCCCGTCGCCTTGCGTTCTACATCTTATCACCTCAGAGACGGGGGCGCACGGCGCGCGCTCCGTTTTCCAAGATATCTGCCAGATAGCGTTCACGTATCACGCGTGACGTGACTTGACGCGCTCGTTCACCTCCGTTGCACACTCGAGGCTTTCTAACGCAGTGCCTCTAGAATACCATTCACCTATTTTCTTGCGCGGAACATCAAATAAACTTTTTGTTCAATCTCTCCAGACGCAAGGTAATCGTCTTTCTACGATATTTGCAGTGTAACATGCAGATACGGAACCATTGTTTTGTTCAATTACTTTGTCAACGTGTTAATTTTTTCTAAAATGACGTGAAATGTGACAATAGTGAGTAATGTAAAACGGGGGTTAACGATGCCTCATTTCTCTGCTGCACATTAGTCGTTCCATTCCATAGATCCAGGACACTAAATATGATATTGGAAAATAAGGCTTACATTAAAGCCATTGCAGATGAAGGCTTATTCAAGGCTATTGCAAATGAAGGCTATTGAAGCAGATGAAGGCTATTGCAGATAAAAGCTTATTGAAGATAAAGGCAGATGAAGGCTTACCCTATTGCAAAAACCAGTGCCACTGGGTACCAGCGTCAAGCGCCATGCCTGATTATGGGCCCAGTATGGCGCTGATACCAACGCCTTTCAGCGCAGGTACTGGGACGCTGGAGCGGCAGCGTCTCAGTACTATGCGCAAAATGGCTTCCCAGGAATAAAATGGGGGCGCCCATTCGCCATACATAAACAAATACTTAAGTAAAAGAACACGCATTAAAAAAAACAAAAGTCGAAAAAAACAAAAAAACACCGGACAGAATTTGAACTAGCTTCTTTCTGATCTTTAACTGAGTACGCTAACCACTCCGCCACGCCAGAGAGTGCTTGCGGGGTTGCAAAACGACTATATATCCTAAGAGCGCGCTGTTAAACTTCATGTTTACAAGTCGCCCGGTACAGACTGACACGATATTTCTTTACAAACAACAGTTGCGTCTTGATTCGACAGTGACGAACAGCCTCCGGGCACTGAATGACGAGCAGATCTTAGCAAGAGCGCAAAGTTTTTTGAAGCATCTACATCTTTACTCTAAAATCTCAAGTTCACCATAGGAGCAGCCACAGATTGTCAGCTGTTGCAGCCGATTGTCTTTTTTCCTTTGATAGTCGTTTTTAACACTTGCTACTGGTCAACAAGTACAGATGATTTACATGTCTTGTTTGGTAGATATCCACGCCCACGAGTGAATATTTAGTATTTTTCTTCCGCGCAAGCGACGATGCGGCATAACATCTTGTGTGCCAGATTACATATTTTCAGTTATATTGATACCTTGAACTAAGAAACCGCCGAAGAAATTACAAATGCAATCCACTGAAAAAGTATGCCAATATGTTAGTTCACTAATGCGTACCAAATTGTCAACTCAAAATTGCGTGTTCTTACGTACGAGTCAGAGAAGTACCAGCTTCTGCGTTCAGAAGGAAGCTTTCGCTGACAGCCTACGATGCTGAAAGCACGACACACTGATCGTCGCCGCTCCTTGTGCGGGCACCGCACAAGCGGAGAAATAGTTGTTTTAGGCCAAGGGATGTTTAAACTGTACTTTACAGCCATTCTTACACTTTATAATTGTGCCTTCTTAATTTAAAACCGCCGGCAGCAGGTACACCGACGCCAGCGGCACGATAGGCCTCGCTGGGACGGGGCACTTGGTAAGGCTGCTTTAGAAGCGGCTGAACTTCGATGCTTGGAGTTCCTGCATTTGAGCTTCGCAGTATTTCTATCTCTTACCTAAACTTTACCTGAAGTAAGCGGAAGGTGCATCAATGCCAGATATGCATTTAAGGGGTGGCGATGGCGAGCGACAGCTGTTTTTGTGGCCTCCGCAGGCAGTAAACAGCGGTCGTGCCAGTGTACAGATATATGTAGTTATATAAATACCGACAATAAAAAACACCCATAGAATTACCATAGCAATCTGCTGAAAACGTATGCCAGGGAGTCAGTTCACGAAGGTGTACGAAATTACCAACTGGAAATTGCCTGTTGTTACATATCAGTCGGAGAAGTGCCGGCTAAGTGCAGCCGGCAGCTTTCGGTTACAGCCTGCGTAGCTGAAAGCGCGACGTTAGATTGATTTGTGGGGTTCAAAGTCCCAAAACCACTACATGATTATGAGAGACGCCGTAGTGGAGGGCTCCGGAAATTTAGACCACCTGGGGTTCTTTAACGTGCACCCAAATCTGAGCACACGGGCCTACAACATTTCCGCCTCCATCGGAAATGCAGCCGCCGCAGCCGGGATTCGAACCCGCACCCTGCGGGTCAGCAGCCGAGTACCTTAGCCACTAGACCACCGCGGCGGGGCATCGCGCGACGTTAGATCGTCTGCGCTCCTTGTGCGAACATTGACACAAGACAAAATAATTGATTTAGATTGATGGATGTCTAAACTATACTTTACAGTTATTCTCACACTTTAAAGTCGTGTGTACATGAAGCAAGAAGCGCCGGTAACATATATACCAACGCGGCTGGCCTGACAGGTTTAATGCTCGCTGGGCCGGGCACTGGGTAAGACCGCTTACGTATGCTCGGTATCTGTTAGGGTAGCATCTCTCCCTGCCATTTAATCAAGCGTTTTATATTCAATGACACCGAAACAAACCACGGAACAAGTTACAATAACATGTACACTGCAGCTGCACTGGTAGAAGCACTGCGTGCTCCAGTATTCACCAGCGCTTACCAGTGAAAATTTCAGCGCTGCCAGCACTTCGAAGTGCGCACCAGCATCACAGTGGTTGAGACAGCACCCCTACCAGTGCGACACAGCTTTTTCCCAGTGCGCCTAGTGAAGGGCCAGTGATTACAAGACTGTACGAGCGTCTCCAGCGTGTACCATTGCCAAAAACGTACTGGCGTCACGCTGTTCTTGCAATAGGGTAGTTGGCACGGCTGCGTATTAGGTTGTCGAGGCACCATTTTTATTGATGCTTTATTTTTTTATATCCCGTCTTCTTAAAACTCAGCATCCCCAAATGAACTTTGCATGAGTACTATATACGAAAATATGCGACCAATGAAGCTTTGCTGGTCACAAGTCTATTTGTATAAGCCACATTTCAAGAAAAGGAGCCTTTATATATCAGGAAATCATCGACGAAAAGCCATTTCTTCACGCTATATTGAACCCATGAAGATGTTGTCGTGCTCAGCTTTTATTTCACAATGCTAATTCGATGACCGCGTGTATGAGATTGTACAATAGTCATCGTTATATGCAACCATTGAATTGCTGTCTGCCGTGATTCATGGTTCGCAGCACCTGGGGGGGGGACCACACATTAAGAAGGAAACAATTATTACGATGGAGCATTGCGGAATCTGAAAAAGCAGAGAAAACCACAGTGAGACCGTGTTAATTTTAGCTAGCATAAAGTATAAAAACGTCAAAATTATGCGCAGTCAGAATCAGATGTTCGGCACTAGAATGAACGCACATCCCACCAACCTGAACGAAGAGAAGCTAAAGAAGCTACATCTGGACTTTTCATCACCAAGCAAGCGCTACTACACGTGTGTTGAATCATATTATGAATTAAGATCATGGAGCTCTTACACCGAGCATGATCAATTGATAAGCCAGTGATTCCCCATAATCAAGCTACGATTTGCTTTTATATGAGCAGTGAGCACTAAGGCCCATATATATGACGTTTTCTATGCTACAAAGCACGTTCGCATATATAGAAGAGTTAACGGGATTGAAATCAGCAGCAATCATTATTTTGCTTTTAGTTGTACTTATTATGACAGTACTTCATGAGCGTCGTTTTCAGCTTGTCAAAGAACTCCAGCGCCGCGTAAGCATTCTCATTCGTACGAGAAGTGTGGGTGCTCCGTAGCTTTGCATCTATAGTGAATTTCGTTTTTCTTGGTTTTGCTACTGATTCTGATAATGAGAGGCCAATGTATGCGAACAACAATGAAAGCCTAGGAGCTCCCATTTCGAAATAACCATTATAGATACCACTCTGCTCGAATTATCATGAGTTTTCCCCCATATTGATGCACAGGGCTGTGTTGGTGCTTGGTCCTTATTAACCAAGATCGAAATAAAGAGCGTTTACTGTAGTCGTAAGGCAGACACATGCAAGGGTTCACTTGCCCCCAATTTCTTGCTTGTATAAGAGCTTTAAATTTTTATTGTATACGTCTACTGAGCCGTCCTGTAAGCACGCTGGGCGCCAAGCTTGGTGGCTTCATGGCCCAATAGCATAACGGTTTAACTTATGCATACAAAAATCTTGTTACGCATGAGCAGCTGTTGGAGCAATCAGGAACCAAATGGAAAGAGTGAAATACTTTAGGGGATGAAACTGCAGTGGAAATTCGATCGACAGCACCAAACTACCGGCACCAGGTGGAAATCAACTGCCCCAATTGCAGCACCGACACGTAGACAGTCTGAGCCACTCTCCACTTTTTGAATTTGGCCCCGGAATCGCCGATCCTACACACCTTGTTCTGCAAACTTGCAAGAATATGTTAAAACAAATAATCCAGATATGATCGCGTTGCAGAAAACCCACGCAAAGAAAATGAAGCTCCCTGGCTACAACACTCTCACATGCTCACCCCGCACCGTGATTCTTGTCAAGAAGACTCTAACCGCACAGGCTCATGAAATTGAAGACACTGGCATCGAACACACCATTGTGGAGATAATCCCTACTCGGAAGATTCAACAGAGCTTATACCGGGCAAAGCTTTACAGCCCTCCGTGGGAGCAGCTACACCAGTACGACCACTTCGTCCACGAGGTCAATCAAATGATTAACGGCAACCGACTCGCCTTGGTTGGGGACTTCAATATACCACACGCGGCCTGGTGTTATCACAGCACCACCAAGAAGGAGGCGCGTGTTCACGATGCTGCGCAGCAACACGGTCTGACGCTGTGGAATGACTTGCTCCATCCAACCCGAGTGGGCAACAGCGTATCGAGGGATACTAATTCTGATCTCACGTTCACTAGAGACGTGCACAACGCAACGTGGACAAGGCTACTGGACACTCTGGGGAGCGACTATCACAACATTCAAATAGAGGTCGCACAGGCTTACCGCTCACTCAAGAAAGAAAATGCTCAGCTCACAAACTGGACGGTCGATAGGAATGACCTTCATGATGACTCAACTATCGGAGAAATTCAAGCCCGTTTATACATTATTGTAGGTGTTGCTGACGGACATATTGAAACGATTCACTTCAACGAGGACAATGCGGCAGTCGATAATCATCTCCTTCACCTATGGGAAGCTCGAATATCGCTTATTAAGCGATGGCAACCGCAAAAGCTCCACCGCAAGCTGAACCGCCGCATCGCCTTACTCACCACGCAGGCACAGGAGTACGCCAAAAACCTTGCGAGCCAGAACTGGCGGTCCTTCTGCGACAAACTTCAAGGGACATTGAGCACAAAGAACACTTGGTGCATTCTTCCAGCTTTGATCGACGACACCCACACGAAAACTAATCAAAGAAATATAATTCAGCAGGTCATGCTCAACTATGAGGGCACAGAGCACCAGTTACTCCAAGAACTTCAAGCAAAGCAGCGTGGCTCTTTTAACCAGAAAGCTACGTCCATCAGCACTTCAACACCCATGGAATACCGAGGAGCACCGAACGAAGCACTAGACGAGCCTTTCACGCAGGCAGAGCTACACGAGGCACTTACTAAGCTTACGCGCCATGCGAGCCCAGGAAAAGACACTTACCAATAAGCACCAAGAACAGCTACCGCCCCAGGCGTTGAGGTGCTCCTTCGGCACTATATCGACTTCTGAAGAAAGGGCAAGCTACCAAAAGCCTAGAAGCACTCGGAGGTGACCATGGTACCCAAGCCAAACTAGCCAATCTTGATTGCTAATCTTCGT